>OY757925.1:26483189-26500689 GCA_963585895.1 Sepioteuthis lessoniana | reverse complement strand
GTCTAGGAGAAGGAAAACTCTGAATTCAAACCTGTTAAACTCCGCTTAAAAATTGACCTTGTGTCATATCCTGCCCAACCGGAGGGGTTGGTAAATATGATTGGCTGAGAATAGCACAACTGTCTCTGCTACAGTAATGTAAGATCCCTCACAAAAGAAACATTGTGGGTCTTACACTAAACTCCATTTGGTGGTGAGGCTTCAGTTCTAGAGCTCTGGAGAATATACAGTACTCCTTTATGGCCATTACTCCCACGTCCACTCTGACACGGACAGGCTGTACCTTATAGGGTTCCATCAATGAGTCGAATAAATTATTATTATCAAACAGTAATATCTAAAACTATAAAACTTGGCAAATAGTTTATTATTACAAAATAGAAATTGTTACTTTAAACAATCTGCAAGCAAATGATTTGTATTTGATAGGAATACTTTATATCATATAACTGAGATTTGGTTTGGTTAGTTTCTTTAATTGTATATCAACCTTCGTGGGTTATTTAATGCCAAATTCATCCTTGTAGAAAGACAGTAGTTGCATAATTTAACCGATAGATTGGAAGGATAAGGAGGTTCCTACCTTTCCCATGAGTATTAACCGGAAAGTGAACGTAATTGCGTGACTTGGGGTTCGAACTAGCTTACTTCGAGGCCACAGTCCAACATGTTAGTCATTACAACACTGTGTGCAAGCAAATGATAATGTGCAATATTAAAAGCAATGTAATGGATCATAAAAAATGTAATTATTAACATACAAAAACATTTAATTTAATTAATACTTAATTTCGGCTTTCAATAACCCATAAAGAGTTAATATGCTGTTAAACGAATAAACCGAACCAATTGATACAATCACCAAAGGATTGATACAAGGACAAAAGGATTTGGAAATAACAGGATGAGTGGAGACCATATAAACTACTGCATTATTAAGATCGGCCAGAATACCGAGAAGGGTCTTGGAAACTTGAGAAGACTTGCAATCACTCAAACGCCAGAGAAAGACCATCAGCTAATCCTCAAGGCATAACTATAATTATAATAATGATTTTAAAAAAGCAAGAAAAACCACCAAAAAAGAGGTATGGAGCATGTAGGGGAAGGTGGTACCAATTGTAATTGGTGCATTTGGAACGATCCCCAAAAGCTTGGGCTAAGAGATTTGGAAACTGGAGATCGAGTGGAGCCAATAAAGACGACAGCATTGTTGAGATCTGCTGTAATACTGAAAAGAGTCCTGGAGACTTGAGGATACTTGCTGTGACCCAGACTCCAGTGAAAACTATCATCTAACGTTGATATGAAAATCTCGCAAGGAGTAATATAATAATAACACATAAACATTATACCAGACAGTCCCAGTCGATAGAAAGTATAAAAAATTACTCTTTGCGTTCCGCAAAGAGTAATTTTTTATACTTTTTATACTCAGGAGAGTACTAACAATGTGGCTGAAAAATAAGGAAACAGCAAAAATATAAATACATAGAATACATATAATCACTACCTTCCATCACTCTAAGTCGTGGGTAAAGACCCAGTGAAAACTGTAAGAAACCAAAAATAAGAGAGAAAATTATGTAATAATAATTATTATAATAATGATGGTAATAGGCGGATACAAACTTAGTAAAATAGGCGGATATAAACTTAATAAAAGGAAATACGCAGGCGGATACAAACTTAGTAAATCGCAAGAAAACATCAATCATCTAATGTACATTGACGACATCAAACTCTTTGCAAAAAACGAAAAGAATTGGAAACCCTAATACAAACAGTGAGAATATACAGTGAAGACAGAGGGATGAACTTTGATATAGAAAAATGCATCATGCTAATTATGATAAGCGAAGAACAACACATGATGGAAGAAATGGAACTACCAAATCAAGAAAAAATAAGAACTCTCAAAGAAAAGTAAACGTACAAATACTTGGGAATATTGAAAGTTGACACCATCAAACAAATGGAGATGAAAGAAAAATTAAAAAAGAATGTCTCAAAAGATCGAGAAAGCTACTCGAAACCAAACTAAATAGCAGGAACCTTATAAAATGAATAAATACCTGGAGTTTCCTCTTCTTAAGATACTCGGAACCATTCTTAAAGTGGACAAGAGAAGAACTTAAACAAATGGACAAGTGAACAAGAAAACTAATGACTATGTATAAGGCCTTACATCTCAGAGATGACATTGATAGACTATGTCTCAATAAAAGGAGGAGGAAGAGGATTGGTCAGTTTTGAAAATATAGTTGACGAATTGATGCAACGACTACCCGAGAAAACTTGGACGTGTCTAAGAAAGGGAAAAATTATGAGAGAAACTAAATTTTTTAGCGGCTCAAAACAAAGCCATGAGGACCAATTTAAAAGAAAAAGAGAACCTAACGAATAGTGGACTTTGTCGTCCCGGTGGACTACAGAGTGAAAATCAAAGAAAACGAAAACGAGACAAATACTTAGATCTTACCAGCGAACTAAGAAAATAATGGAACAAGAAGGTGACGGTGATATTAACTGTAATTGGTACACTTGGAACAACCCCCCAACGGGGTTTTAAAGGACTAAAAGACTTAGAAATCAGAGGACAAGTAGGGACCATTCGGACAACAGTATTATTTAGATCGACCAGAATACTGTGAAGAGTCCTGGAGACTTGAGGAGACCTACTCTCATTCAAGCTCCAGTGAAACCCCATCAGCTAACGCTGGTGTGAAAAACTGTCAAACGAGTAAAATAATAATAATAATAATAATAGAGATAACGCAATCATCAACAAATGGGAAATAATCAGAAAAAAATGTGAAGAAAAACAACTCTAAGAACACTTCAAGTGACAAGCAAATGAAATGTCACACGAGAAAACTTGGACAGGGCAAAGAAAGGGAAACCTTAAAGGAGAAACAGAATATCTTCTGATAACATCGCAAAACAACACCATAAGAACCAATTATATCTAAACAAGAATAGATAAGACACATCAAAATTGCAAATGTAGGTTATGTGATAGAGACAAAACGATCAATCACATAATAAGCGAATGCAGCAAATTAGCACAACAAGAGTATTAGACTAGACACAACTGGGTGGGCAAGGTGATTCACTAGGAATTGTGCAAGAAATATGAATGTGATCATACGAACAAATGGTATATGCACAACCCAAAATCCATCCTGGAGAATGACGCGCACAAACTTCTCTGGGATTTTGATTGGTTTGGTTTCTTTGTTTAATAGCAAATCAACCTTTGCAGGTTATTTAATACCAAATCCATTCTCCTAGAAGAACAGCAGTGGTACTATTTATCCCATAGCTGGGATGATAAGGGGGTTCATACCTTTCCCAAAGGTATTTGCCCGAAAGTGAACGTAATAGCGCGACTGGAGTACGAACTCGCTTACTACGATTCCGCAGTCTATCACTTTAACCATTACACCACGAGGACACCCCCCTTGAGATTTTGAGATACAAACGGATCACCTAAACTCGGTCAGACGACTTGACCTTATGATAGTCAGAAAAGAAAAAAGAATCTGCCGTATTGTAGACTTTGCCATTCCGGCTGATCACTGGATAAGATTTACAGAGTGAAAAGAAAGACAAGTACCTAGACCTTGTTAGAGAACTGAAAAAACAATGGAACATGAAAGTCATTGTGATTCCAATTGTAATTGGTGCACTTGGTACAGTCACCAAAGGGTTGATAATGGGACTGGAGGGCTTGGAAATAAGAGGACGAGTGGAACTACAGCATTATTAAGATCGCCCAGAATACGGAGAAGAGTCCAGGTGACTTGAGGAGACTTGCTGTCACTCAAACTCCAGTGGACGACTATCAGCTAACGCTGGTGTGAAAAAATCTCAAAGGAATAATGATTATAACAGTAATAATTAGAAGAAGAAGAAGAAGAAGAAGAAGAAGAAGAAGAAGAAGAAGAAGAAGAAGAAGAAGAATCCTGCTTTAAATATGACAATCCGTTGATTATCAGACAAATCTAGAGATTCTGAAACTTGGGTGGTTGTCTTTTTCCTTCAAACAATTATATATATATATATATATATATATTACGCGTATTAAGAATATATTTCGAAATAATTTCGTGCATACCACATTTTGTTTGTTTTATCCCTCCCCCACCAAATTTAAAGACTGGTTACGTTCTTGATTGACTCTCCCCCCTCCCACAGCCTTACGAAAAGTGCACGCCAAAGATTTCACTTCTAAAGAACGCAGTTCTAATCAGCAATATTTCCCGTCTTAATTTAATATACCATTATTTATTTCCTGTTGTATCCAACATCACTAGATTTTTAAAAAAATGCACACTTTATTTTTGTAGAGGATATTTTTCATAATTCCTCTAGGACACTTCCCTTTCAATTAAGTCACTCCGAAAGTAATGCCACCTATTTACTTCCATGAAACAACAACTTATCAGGAGGCATAATACTGTTCGAGGATTTGGTTGGTTGTTTAGCTTTCATGGCATATCAATCTTTGTAGGTTATTTACTGCCAAACCATTTTTATACAAATAATCAGTTCTATTTCAAACAATTCAGTTTAGTATGAATACACAGTTTAAATGTCAAAAACATTTCTACTTCAAGCTATTCAGTTTAGACAAACAGTTATAATTCAATCAATTCAGTTTAACACAGTTTAGTTCTATTAAACCTATAGATGTGGCCCTATTAGATGTTACCACTCCGGAGCCAGAGCGGACCTTGGAATGATGGCAATGAAGGGGTAATCTGCATTCCTCAAAGCTCCAGCATCACTGGAACCTCATCTTCAGATTGTTTTGCGTCATATCAGGACACTCGTTGGGAGGATATTACCCCCCTGCAGAGGTGCATTCGTCGTATTCTACAGCCCCAGCCGACTGGGCAAACTGTTTGGGGACTTACAATAAACTATTTTCCACATATTTACCACTGCTCTGTTCACAAGGCCTAGAATATTTAAACTGCATCCTCTGCAGGGAAGTAAGGCCCTCTCCTCAAAAATAAAGTGTCCAGGATATAACACGAAATTGCATCCGGTGGTGAGGCTTTAGCTCTGGAGCTCTGGGGAATGCGAAGTCAACCTTTTTTGCCATTATTCCTGGGTTCCAATATATATATATATATATATATAAATGCAAAATTCGCCATCATGGAAAGAACTTCAAAAAATGCATTGGACAATATCATGGCCATAAGAGAAATGCAAAACAACACACCCAAAAATAGACGTCCCTTTATGTTATAAAAGCTCATCCTTATATACACAAACACACACACACACATATACACACACAGATATATATATATATATATATATATATATATATAGAGAGAGAGAGAGAGAGAGAAAGAAAGAAAGAGATAATAACGATCATTAGATATAAGAGGTGAATACGATAGGTTTCCAGACTTTTTTCGTATGGGCATTTAAAATTGTCGTAGACTCTTGAAAATTCAGTATGTTATTGCTATACATCTTATGAGATGACTGACCAATTTTTATGATTTCAGATTTAAATAAACAGCTACAGCAGCAATTGGAATACACCCTGCTAAAGCCTGATTGTCACAGCTGGTGAGTTTCAAAAATGCAATCTAACACTTTAGAAGAACGATATGCAATAAAATTTGGTTTTAAACTTGAAATAAATGCCACAGAAACATATGGAATGCTTCAGACTGCTTTTCGACCATCTTGCATGAATCGAGCACCAGTTTTTGAGTAGCATAAGAGATTTAGGAAGGCAGGGAGTCTCTGAGGGATGATGATAGGCGTAGGAGGAGTAAGTCTATACACCAGAGTTGATTGGTCAAAGGGTTAGGGTTAGGGTTATTATGTTGAGGTTTTAATGGAGTTCAGGAAGAGATTCCTAGAGAAGAGACCAGCACTCTTCAAATCGGGTCAGTGGCAATTCCACCAGGACAATACACCAGTCCACAACTCCATCCTTATCACAGACTATTTGAGCAAGATGGGCATCAAGACAGTTCCTCAGCCTCCCTATGGTCCAGACCTTGCTCCCTGTGACTTTTAGTTATTTCCTAAGCTCAGAGGCTGTCGTTATGAGACAATTGAGGAGATGAAAGAGGCTGTGACGAAGGTCATTGACACGCTCACACAAGAGGACTTCCATGGGGCCCTCCAGAAGTTGTTGGAAAGGTACAACAAGTGCATTGGATCCGGAGGAGATTACTTCGAAGGGGACTAGAGTTTCATGTGTGTACTATCAATAAAAGTGCCCATACGAAAAAAAGTCTGGAAACTTATCGTATGCTCCTGGTATATTTATAGACAACTTATAAATTAACGAAAAGAACTAATGTTTAAATACCGCCATAAAAACAGATTTAAACTCATACGAAAAAAATTAATAATAGAAAAATAGGTAGTAATAACAATAGTAGTATAAAATTAATTGTATCAGTATTACGATTGATATTGTTGGTTAATGAAATAATAGTAACAACGATAATACTAATAATAATAATAAAGCAATAATTATAGTAATAGTTATTTTTATCATTAATAATATAACAATAATTGATAATTATTGTTGTAATATTAATGATTTTAGCAGGAATTAGAATGGCAGTATTCCGGGTTAAAAATATATAAAAATGTTAAGAAATTAAATAAATACGAAATTTTAATCTTAAATGAAAATCAAATAAAACCAATTTTTTTTACTAAACAAGATAAGTTTAATATTAGTAATAATGTTTGTCGCCACTATTTCTTGAATTAATTAATTAATAGAGAGGGTTTTTTAATAAAATAGGTTTAATTAATTATCAAGATTTTAGTTGCTGAAGTTTTGGGGGGTTGTCTTTAAAAATATTTAGATGCATAAGGATACATGACACCAGACGATGCCATTACTTCCGGTTTTGATACCAACTCCTGGCCCATGTCTTTCTGTCCACTTCTTTATTTTAACGAATAAGAATCCATTGAAAAAATATTAAAAAATCAAAACAAATTTTTTCTCTTCATTGTGTGATGGCAATCTGAAGACGTTGGTTTCTCTTATTGTGTTGCCGGCTGAAATGAATTTATAAGAACGAAATGACGGTTTATTGATTTGTTTTTAATGATCACTCTGTATGAAATTTATATATCGATCATCATACATTGAGCACACCTGGAGATTTATAAGAATCCTCTAATAAATTCTCAAATAGAATCATTCCGAACTCATCTTCTTTGGATATATATATATGCAACGCATTTACTAACTCTATAACTTAAAAAAAAACATTTTAGATTTATTACAAGGGCCCGACAATATTTTTCGGACACTTTAGTATTCGACTTTCCGAGTACCATAGAGTGGCGAAATTCCTTCAATAGAATAGCATAAACATATAAAGACAATACCTGTAATAAAAATGGAAGAAAATCGATTAGGTAAGGAAAAATATTTAATTTTCATCATTTTTTACAAAACACACGCGACATTATTTTTCGGACATCGTTGAAAAACTGTTAGTAGTCTGTAATATCACCTTCCTTCTTAATAACTTTTATCAATCTCTCTTCATAATGATCAAACACAATGCACAATAACATCTCTACGTGTTTCTATTAGTTGTTTTTTGGCTCCTAGTATTCGTTCCCATAGTTGAGCCTCTTTCGTTATTTCAGGTCCATCATAGACAAGTTGCGCAAGCATTTCCCAAACATTTTCTATTAAATTTAGATCTGGGCTTCTTGCAGGCCATTCCAAAGTTGTCATATTCACTTTAGCCATCCATTCTTTCATGAGTTTTGACACATGGATGCTGAAATTGTCTTGCTGTAGAACGAAATCATTCCCCATCTCTCTTCTTATCCTTAGTAGGGCTTTCTCGTCCAGCAACTGTTTGTAGCTTTCGCTGTTCTGTCGTCCTTTCAGACACTCCAACCATATATTTCCATTAGCAAAGATCATACCCCAAACCATAACTCCTCCTCCTCCCATCTGTCGTTTGTTCAGTACAACAGGCTCACCCCTTCTCGACCAAGTACACCATCCATCGGGCTCATCAAACTTGAAACGCTTCTCATCAGTAAATATAACCTTCTTAAAGTCAACATGCTTTGTTAACCACCTTTTGGCACACTCCAGTCTTGCTCCTTTGTGTTTCTTTGTTAGTGTAATTTTTTTTCTTAGCCTTTGCATACTTCAAACCAATCCTATGCAGCGTTCTTTGTACTGTTCGGACGTTTACATCCAATTCACATTTCTCCTTCACTTTTCTTGCTGTAACTTTTTCTCCAGATGTCAAAAGCCGTGTCACAGTCCTCTTCATTCTCCTTTCAGTCCTCTTGCCAATTGATCTTTTCCGCCCTCTCTTCTTTTTTCGCTCGGAGTTTATCTTCAGCATGCATTCAACCGTTGATTTCGACAGCTTCAAATCCATGGCGATCCTTCTGATGCTGAGGCCATCTTCCCGCTTCTTCCGTGCCAAACAATGACTTCTTTTGAATGCATTTTACCTCATTAAACTTAATTGTTTTGTCAAGAAATGTCCGGACTATTTATGCTGTTAGATTGTCCTATGTTAACATAGTAGTAGGGGTGCCAGTGCCCCAAAACACTGTACAAGCAGACAATTTGCAGACAGCAACATATACATGACCATAGCTCTTAATAAAATAGGATTTTTTTGTCATGTCCGAAAAATAGTGTCGCGCAAGTTTTCGCAAAAATCACAAAAAACTAAAATTATCAAACCCAAAATAAAAAAAATGATTACACTAGTTGTGGATTTTCACTCCTCAACTACGTACTTACAATCTCAAAGGTTTTTGGCACTAGTGACCACCTTGAAGTACTTTTTTCAAAGTGTCCGAAAAATATTGTCGGGCCCCTGTACGTGTCTAGTTGCAGAAGTAAAAATGTAATTTATTCATTGGCGTGCACACACTGCAAAAAGCAACACATAGGAAGATCAGAATGGGCTTTTTATTTGAGATTAAACAACTACAGACACAGAATCAGATCTATGAATTATAACAAGCTAATATTTAAGGAGCATTTCCATTTAAATGGCTTTGACGTCAACAGAGATGCAAAATTTACCATCATAGAAAGAATAGAAAGAAATAATTGTTAATATCCCAAGGATAGAAGAAAATCGAAGATAAATGGATATCTGCAAATACTGACTTCAAGTGTCTTTAGAATCAAATCAAAACAGCCCCAAAACACCACTTTGAAATAAAATAGATATGGGTTGCCATATACACATCTAAATTGGAAAATGCCTGTTAAATATCTAACTAAAACAATCACGGCTAATTTGAAACATACCGCACCCATGATAAACATATATATTCCACTTGTAGATCTAATTGTCAGGTGTTCATAACAGCAGAGATGATAAAAAAAGTCAACTCAAAACACTTAGTTACTAAGAATAAATCTTCGTTAAATGTTACTGATTAATTTTTCGTCGCTTCTTTTGCAGCATTTCAACTCTTTTAAAAACTATTTTAAGAAATTTTTTAAAAATACTTTTCTTCACAAATATTTTTTCTCCTGGTATTGACCTAAGGCCCAAACTTGCGAAAACAATTAAAATATAGATAACTACAAAAATATTCCTGTTTTTTTTCTTATTACTTTTGTTTGTTTATACAAAAATTGGGTATAGTTTGGAAGATCTGCCGGGAGCGATGGATAAGAGGGATGGATGAAAAGAGGGAGTCAGGGAAATCCGTACTGTCAGCGCGACTTGATGATGATATATATATATATACAAAACTGTATATATGTAGGACATTTTTTCTAATGGGAGTTAGTTAACTTGGTTTAAAAATCGGCAAAAACGAAAACAAATATTCTTGAAAATGAATAACTACTAATTCATTTCCAATCTTATTTTTGTAGTCACCTGTTTTCTTCCTTTTCTTTTTTTTCTTTTTTTTTTTTTTTTACAATGATCATGTCATTGTTTTATTGATAGCTTTTGTAGTTTTATAAATAGCTTTTTAATCATTCTCGTCTCTGAGAGTGCTAATATCAACCTTGACCTTCTCTCAAACTGGCAACGTAATCCCAATTGTAAATCGAAATACCCACAGAAAACGTCAGCTAATTTTTTTATCAAAAGTGAGATACATGTTTATCTCTTAAAAGTAAATAACTTTTTTTTTTCATTTTTATTTCGCTCTTGGATCGTTGGAGGTGGAAACCGAGAAACTATCGTCTTGTTCTACTTATGACCATGAAAATGTCTCCCCCATCCTAAGAAAACTTGCTGTAGATCGCCTACTGAAATTATGCAATTACATATCAAACACAACAGAGTAGTTACTGATGAAAATGAACTACCATACCCAACAGCTTGCAGATTATGTCCAATCCAAAACTGTGAGAAACTACGTAATTAACGTTTATGGGAGGAAAAGTGCGACAATAAATATTTGCAAATCTAGAGCGGAACAAAGGAATTTTTTTCAGAAATAAATATTATGCAATTTGTAATCATATTGATATTGTAATCATTGCACTGCGATTTAAATATGCTAACTGGATTCCTTTTCCCGCCAAAACACGAGGTTCAACACCAAAATCACCTGTCTACGATGAATAATGAAGGAATAATGGTCATTTAAAGATTTGGACGCCATTTTTCTCTACGATGAATAATGAAAGAATAATGGTCATTTTAAGCGTTTTGCAGCCATTTTGGACGCCATATGGAAGCAAATATCTTTCCAGTGGTCAAACTGTTGTGGACTTTTGTAGCGTAGTCATCGACGACGGCTACGTTGATGTGGGCAAATCATTGATTAGGAGAGGAGAAATACAAAAAGCACAACACGTCTCAAGTGTCAGGAGCTCTATTGCTTTATTCTCTCCGTTCAGTTTCTGAGACCGTCGAAGTAAGAAAAGAAGGTTGGAACTGACATTTCCTATACATTCCAATCGTTTTTTGTTCTTCTCGTACCCCAACCACCAAAAGAAAGAAGCGAACCGTGAAATCCCATTTTCTTTGTGGGCCGATCGAATCGGAGGACTTTAGCTTGTCCCGATCAACAACTGCTTTCCGGTTCTTACTTTTTTTTTTTTTTTTTTTAGGTGTTTTGTCTTTTTGTTTTTCTTGCTGTTATTTAATTTAGAGATATACTGATTGTCTAAAAAGATTTGATGACATTTGAAATGTACTGGATGTTTCAGAAAAAATTATATCATTTTGTAATCTAACTTGACCAATTCTCGTTCAAATGAATTCAAGTTTTTACTGCATGTGTAGAAACAACTCAAAATTTTATGTTTAATTTTAAGCATTCTTTCTTTTCCTGTTAATGGTATTTCTATACCCACCAAAAAACATAAAATATTAAACATAGAATTCTGAGTTATTTTTACACATGCTGTTGAAATTTGAGATTATTTGAGCGAAGACTTATTAGATTATGAAAAATTAGAAAGTTCTTAGCATTCTATTATCTTTTTCAAAAATCTATGTGACGTAATTTGAGGTCGAAAAAGATTTTTCGATAAATGTTTTTTAATAATTTGAATAAAAAAAATTATTGAATGATATAAACTTTTTTAAAAATAAAATGAAAATTTTTGAATACTAATTATGTCACACATATTTTGAAACAAAATGTTTTATTAAACGCTAAGAATGTCCTCATTTTTTCGTTTCATTTTTTAAATTTGAATATAATTTCTTGGATGAGACATAACAGTACATGGCCCAGAAGATGGTTAAAAAATAAGACAGAACATTAAATGATGGCATGTTATTCATGTATAAATAGATACATATCTTGTTTTTCATATTTTATATTTATATACCGTTGTATTCATTTCCATTTTTATTATATATATATATATATATATATATATATATATATATATATATATGTTAAAATGAATATGTCATTAAATGAATTTTAATGTGGTACTTTAGGTTTTTATTTCAAATATATATATATAATAGATGAAGAGGACCGCCAATGAACTTAAATGTGATTCTTTAGGGTTTGTTTCATAGTTAGATAGATCTACAAAAACCACGAATATATATATATATATATACGTATGTATGCATGTATGTTTTTCGATGAAATATCCATTTTGGATCATGCATTTAAAGAATATAAACAACCCAGCCCAATGTAGCCAGCGGTGAGATTGAAATCTGTGGATTTCATAAAGCCCATTCATTTGCCAGGACTATGAACAGGCGAAATACCATTAAGATGGCAACCGGATGGACACACCCATTTTCAGTCGTCATATTGATTGACACATAAAACCCGGATAGAAATAAAAGGAGAGGCGTGGCCTGCCTTCTGATTGAATCTAGTCACGAAGAAGACTTAAGTTGTTGAGACTAAGGCGGGAGGGTCAGGCAGTGATCAGGGGTCATCAGGATATATGTGGGTTGGGAGTTTGAGTAGAGAAGTTGAGTGGAAGAACAAGAAGAGGGCTGACACCAGTTTGTCTGTACCTCCCCCGCCTCTCTCTCTCTCTCTCTCTCTCTCTCTCTCTCTCTCTCTCTCTCTCTCTCTCTCTCTCGCTGGGATTATCAGAGCGACTTGCTAAATGAAAATAAAGCAAGTAACGCGATAAGTTCTGCTCTTTCCTATCCCTTATTTCAACCAGTTTTGTAATTTCTTATTAGACTAATTGTTGTTTTACTTTTCTTTCATCGTTTACTTCCAGGCTAACGTGTTTTCTTGTTCTTTATTCTTTCTCTATCCTGTTTTTTCATTCGATTCTGACTACTTTCTCTTTTTTTATTTCCTGTTCATTCTTGCCTTAGAGTTCGTCATTCATTTTTTAATTTCCCGTTCTCTTCTTTCTTTTTCATTTAATATCCTCTTTCTCTCTTTCGTATTTCCCTCGTATTGTTTTCTTGGCTTTTCTCTTTCACGTTTTATTCTTACTTTTTTTTATTTTCCATTCTCTTCTTTCTGTTCAATTTCTTATTCTCTTTTCTGTTTCTCCTTCTTTTCTTTCTTTTCTATTTCTCATTCTCTTCTTTCTATCGTATTTTCTCTTTCTCTCTCTTTTCTATTTCACGTTCATTTCTTTCTACTGTATTTCTCTTTCTCTTTCTCTTTCTTTTTTTCCGTTCTCTTCTTTCTACTGTATTTCTAATTCTTTTTTCTATTTCTCATTCTTTTTTCTTTTCCATTTTTCATTCACTTCCTTCTTTTTATTTCTCATTCTCTTTTTTCTTTTTATTGACTCATTCTCTTTCTTTACATTTGTCATTCATTCTCTTCCATCGTTTCTGTTTCTTTCTTTTTTATTTCTCATTCCTTTCTTTCTTTATATTTCTCATTCTTTTTCTTCTCTATTTCTTATCATCTTTTTCCT
Organism: Sepioteuthis lessoniana; assembly: GCA_963585895.1. Lineage (NCBI taxonomy): Eukaryota > Metazoa > Mollusca > Cephalopoda > Myopsida > Loliginidae > Sepioteuthis > Sepioteuthis lessoniana. The sequence continues at coordinate 26,487,338 of OY757925.1, read as the reverse complement.
TTTTTTTTTCTCATTATATATCATAGATTCCCTTTCAATTTTGTTTCCCTTTGATACTTGTCTTACACTTTCTTTCTTCTTTCTCATCCCTATTTCAATGATTCTTCAATCTAACAACTCTTCTTTCTTACTGTCTTTATTTTCTTTTCTTCCTCTAAAAACGTTATCCTTGTTATTTGTTTCCTTTATTTTATCTTTATTCCTTAAATCTTATTCCTAAATTTACTCACTTTTCATTTTGATATTTACTTTCATATTTCCATTGCTCTCACCAAATCACGCGTTTTCTAACACCAATTCTCTTCGTCTATTTTGAAATATGCGAATTATGCGGCATCATTTGAACAACCTGTCTTTTAAAAAGTGGGACGGAAAAGGAACTATTCATATGAAATATAAAAGATTACAAGTTTTAGGGCACAGAAGACGTCCTTTTAGATATAAACAAAAAGCAAATGTATACATATGTCTTCATCTGTGTCTCCCCCTCTCTCTCTATATATATATATATACATATATATATATATATATATATATATATATATATATATATATATATATATATATATATATATTGTCATGGATCCAACGAGAGAAAAGTAAATATTTTTAAATGAAAATGTTTGCAAATGATTTCAAATTTAGGTATTTAAGGTTTTTTTTATTATCATTATTCCGTATGTGTCGCACGATTGTATTCATAAACGGGATAAAAATCTAAAAAAAAACAAAAAAACTAAATACCTCATTGGATATTATTTATTATTTGCGGATCTTCTCATTTCAATACATATATATATATATATATATATATATATATATATATATATATATATATATATATATATATATATAGTGCAATTAAATGGAGACTCAAACTCGGTTGTTCATCTGTCAATCTCTTTTATCCCAATTTGTTCATATTAATCTGTTCATATCTGTCTGTATTAATCCTATTCGTAAAAACACCGAACCTATTTTTTCTTTATAACTATTTTTCTATTTGTTCTAGAAATAATCATAATTATCGCCACTATATTTACTGCACATCAAACTTGTGAATGAGAAAATTGTTGATGATTCACCAGGCTTTATACACGAAAGATGATATTAACAGATTCTATACCACAAGAAAATAAGGAGGGAGAGAATTCACCAGCATTGAAGATTGTGTGAATGCAATAAGTCGAGGAATACACAAAAATAATAAAGCGAGATTAATAGCAACCAATAACAAATAATCAAATAGAAAAAAACAAAAATGGAAAGAAAAATAATTAGTAGAGATACTTCAGAACACAACTTGTAAATTACACAGCAAACGAGCGGCTGGTGGCAACGCAGAGGAAACCTAAAACGGGAAACGGAATCTCTATTAATAGCAGCCCACAATAACGAAATCAGAATTGTTCAAAAGTAGGAATAGAGAGGACTCGAGAGAATAGCAAATACAATTCATGCGGTGAACCACATAATAAGCGAATGCAATTGGAAGTTAATGCACCAGGAATTGTGCAAACGATTAATTATTGGCCATAAACACACACCGTATAAATACAGAACAGAATTTCTCCTTGAAAATACGAGACAGAAAATTCTTTGGAGATAAAAATAGATTAGCAAAAGACTAGAGGTAGTTAGAATTTTGAAGAAGAAACGGATATACCAATTGGCAAATTCAGCATAAAGCATCAATTGTAGATAAGTATGTTCCGAAGATTTTTTTTGATAAAAAGTAAATTTTCTTCAAAACAAAATCTAGCCAAATTTTCTAATTTCTAGGGAAACATTATATAATCAAATCATATACAATCAATTATTTCTAACCAAATTCTGCAGCATTGAAACTCTGTAACTACCACGCCAAATTGAAACATTACTGTAATCAAAAATAAGATTGCATAATTATATTTAAGGGTGTACCTATTTTTGGATGAATTTATATCCATATTTTCGGTTTTATTGCTGTATGGTTTGGTAATAAATACTATCTAAAATCACCCATTTTGATTGCATAATGCTCAACAGAAATGATAAATTCCTGGTATTTTCAATTTAGAAGAATTGGTAAGGCTGAACTTATTCATGGGTGATATATATATATATGTATAAATATATATATTGGGTTGGATCATAATTAATTTCCGTTTTAGTAAAAATATAAGCTATTCATGAATAATTAAGCAATGTATTAATTTGGATCAATTACATGATCACCATTATTTTGAATCATCTTTTATCATTTATCAAGTAACTTATTGATTCTACTCAAGTAAAATACAGCTGGTTTCGAGCTGAAGAAGTCTTCCATAAATATTTTTACCTGATTTTGAGAAAATATCTTGTCTATCCAGGCAGTTTTGGCTGCTGTTGAATTGACCAGCTTAAATCCAAATTTTTTTTTTCTGTGTGATTCTTGCTTTATGCAGCCTTGCATTATTATAGAGAAGCAGAACCTTTCTCCTATTGATGAATATAGGGTGTTTTTTGAGAGGATTTTCATGAAGCTGTTGAATGTCAGCATTGAGTGTCAGATTGTGTTTTAAAAACTTTTCTTTCATGAAGCTCTGTCGTTGAGGGGTAAACTACATAGACCCATCCTTGTCAATCCACTGCTTTTGAGTTGAACCTTGTCATAAAAGACTTGTTTTCTGTCACCTGTAAAGATATTCTTGAGAAACAGATCCTTTCTCTGTCTTGAAAAAATACTTGTCCTTGTGAATATGTAATCTTTTTTATTCTTCTCACAAAGAGTTCGAGGAACCCAAACTCCAAGCTTGCACACTGATTCGATCTTTTTCAAGTGGCGAAAGATTATGGATTGGAATGTGTTAAAATCGAGTACTAATTCTCGATTACATTTGCACCAATTCGCTTAAAGCATCTTGATCAATGTCTCTTTAGCGTTCTGGTCAGGATTCATCTCTCAATGATGTATCGTCAGAACGAAACTTTGAAAACCAGTTTCACACTTGTAGGTCAGTAATGATACCTCGGCATTTAGCATTACAAATTTTCTTTGCAGTTCCTGTGACGTTTTTCGTGATTCGTAAACTCCTATAACATTACATATCAAATATTCTCTTTCAGTTCTTTTACTTTTCATTAAGTTCTGATTCACACTCTTTAACAACAGAAATAAGAATAACTGATGAAGGCACTCTTTAATCAGATAATATCCTGTTTCTTTTAATACAGTGGAAGTTTGAAACGCGTATTCACAACTTGCTTTTAAAAAAGCTAAAATTATTAATGAATCAACCACATATATGCTGGGATTTAAAACCACCATACACACAAACCAAAAACAGTACATTTCTTAGACGTATCACTAAACTTAGCTATTTGCACATACGAACCCTATAAAACAGATAACGACACACCAATCAACATACACACATCTTCAAACCACCCACCCTCAATGTAGGCACGAGAATAGACACCTTCTTTCACACTTCAACCCACACACACACAACCCACCTAACACCTCGAGTATACATATATAAAAAATTTTTTAAAAAAACCTGAAGCACCGTAAGTACCATTTCCTCCTCCAACCATCACATCCGCCACACAGTCTATCCACACGCCTCCACCATTTTAACTTTTTACCAAACAAAATCCATTAGCCGTAGACTATCCAGCAACTCCTCTAACATCGATATTTTTAACAAACACTAACACATATACGACAAAGCATTAAAACACAGTGGTTACAAGCAAGAACTAAAATTTACACCCACAAAAAGACAAATCTAAGCACAGAAGTAGGAACATTATTTGGTTTAACCCACCTTACAATAAATGCATATCATCCAATATAGGTAGGGACTTCCTAAATCTAATCTCTAAACACTTCCCCAATAATAGCCCCTAGCCAAAGTCTTCAATAAAAATAACATCAAGGATAGCTACAGTTGCAAAAACATGGCACAGATAATAAAAAAAACACAAAAAAAAAATCCCATCCATCAACCGTACACCACACTCCCCCAACCAATGCAATTATAGGGTCAAAAGAACATGCCCCCTGACAAATAAATACTTGTATAGAAACATCATATACAAAGCCAGGGTAAAAACAAACAACTCCGTCAAACATTACATCGGTGCAACGGAGGGTACCATAAAACAAAGAATCCACAAATG
>OY757925.1:26415689-26478189 GCA_963585895.1 Sepioteuthis lessoniana | reverse complement strand
AACACAAACAATTTTCAGATTTGACCCACACATGGAACCTTAAAAGATGGACCCGAGAGTAATGGCAACGAAGGAGTTAATCCAAACTCCTCAGAGCCCCAGAACTGGGACATCAATACCGGATACAGTCTAATGTCATAACAAGAAACTCCTTGGTAGGGATCTTACTCCTCTGCTGGAGGGGTGAGATCCTCCAAGTCAGCATATTCTAAGCCCCGTCGACAGAGCAGCTGAAAATGAAGTTGATTGGTTGTTGTGTTTCACTGTCAGAAGGGTCTCAATTTTGTCATATCCCAAGATAGAGATTATCTAAAAAAAGTTCTAATAAAAAAATATGAGCTCTTGCATTAGTGTGCATATATCAAAGTTGTTTTATCAATGTTAATTGGATGAAATATGGCAATTTAGAGTATAAATAGTAGAGTATTTGATGCTATGAATGAAGTTTTGTATGTAAAGGATTGTACATTTGAGTGCAGTCATTATATGAGAGCAGTATTTGTACAAGTACATTGATTGTACAAATATTGTAAGTATGTGTATGTAGAGAGTGCACGATTGCAGTGATTACTATGGTTAATGATAGAGAAGATACTTAGTCGAGTTCTCACTCACCAAGGACCAATTTTAACATTAGAACATTTAACCTTTTATATACATAATATACATACTAATGGTAGGAAAAAAAGAATACTCCGATGTGTCCTAACAAAAAGAAATATACACGTATCGTTCGAGGCGTCCGAGATGTAATGGTTATTGTCGTAGGAAATGGACAAGGCGATCCAAGTTCAAACCTACGACGAGACTGTTTGCATTTCCCATGGCGTTAATACTAATAGGAAAGTTATACATCAACTATTCTCCCTCCAGATCTGGGTAAATGGTAGTGCAGGCTGGGCTCTTTAACCTTGGTATGACAACCAGTGTTTCAGAAGGAAAATTCTGATTTCAAATCTGTTAAACTCCGCTTAAAAATTGACCATGTGTCATTTCCTGCTTGTGTGGAGGCGTTGGTAAATATATACACATATTGTTCTATGAACAAGCATTGGTAAATATATATACATATTGTTCTATGAACAAGCATTGGGAAATATATACACATATTGTTCTGTGAATAAACATTGGTGAATATATACACATATTGTTCTATGAATAAGCATTAGCAAATATATACACATATTGTTCTATGAATCATCACCATCATCATCATCTCGTGCTGGTAGCACGGATATCCTTAACCCTCTCTCGCCACTTTTCCCTATCATTCATCGCCTCAGGCAGGTCTTCTGGACAACATCCCGTATCCTCACATAGTTGCTGAATGTATGTTCGTGCTGGGGGTCCATAGGAGTACATCATTATGAGTTCGTCCCTGCTTCTCCAGCAGTGTCCTACATGTCTGGTTCGTCTAACTTGAATAGTTTTCGTGATAGGAGGCAGGTGGCCGTACAGTTGGTGTCTTGTGGGATGTTGCCGCCAGGACTTGTTCAAGATAGCTCGCAGCATTCTTGTGTAATTGCTGTCTAGCTTCTTCTCCAGCCGTTTTGTTAGAGTCCATGTAGTGCACCCATATAGCAGTATCGATGCGACCGCTGCCTGGAAGAAACTGCGTTTCATTTTATCGGTTAGGTCTGATTTCCATATAATCGATAGCCTATTGATTGCTGTCCATGCCTTCGTTAACCTCGTGTCGATGTCGTTTTCGGTTGATGCGACGCTGCTTCCTAGGTAAGTGAATTTGTCTACTAGTTTAAGAGGGGTTCCGTCTAGTGTGGAGATGTCACTCGTTTGATTATAGCACATATATTCCGTTTTGTGTGCATTGACATAGAGGCCTATGCCTGCGGCTGCTCGTTCCAAACTATGCAGTAGTGTTTCAGCTTGGTTGGGTGTATTCGCCAGTATCGCTATGTCATCGGCGTAGTCGGCGTCGGTAATTGTTTTTATGGGGTACCTTCTGCTTCTTTTCTTTGTCAGCTCGAAGCCGTTCTTTCTGATTTTGTCAATCGATGTTCTAAGTACGTAGTCTAGACAAATGATAAAGAGGTATGGGGCTAGCGTGTCCCCTTGTAGTACTGCTACAATGTCGAAGTATTCTGTGTCTCCATCTGGTGATCGTACTTTTACTTTGGTGTTTCTATAGAGAATTGTTATTGCTGCTACGGTTTCTTTAGGTATGCCGTATGCTAGTAGGATTTGTTCCATTTTTCCTCTGTGAATGAAATCGAAGGCCTTGGTAAAGTCGACAAATATTAATGTCGCTTGTAGGTTTTTTGCCCGTACACCTTCAAGGATTCTACGGATGGTTAATATTTGTGAGGTCGTGGATCTATTTCTTCGGAAGCCATTTTCTTTTTTCCTAAGCATGTTGTCGATTTTGGGTTCTATGCGGTTTCGTAGTAGGGCATTATATATTTTGGCTGCTATGGATGTAAGTGTTATTCCTCGGTAGTTTTTGGCTAATCCGAGGTCACCCTTTTTAGGGAAGGGGAGGATGCATCCCTTCATCCATCTATCTATCTATCGGATTTTGATTATATACTGTGTTGCAGTTTCGGAGCAGTATGTCGTCGAATCGTCTGGTCTTCCATACTTCTGGGGGAATCTCGTCCAGCCCTGCAGCTTTCCTATTTTTAATTTTTCTTAGAACCGAGTCGAGTTCTTCTTGTGTGAACGGTCCTAGTTTAATGTCCAATTGTTTACTAATTATTCTAGTGATTGGTTCATGTGTTACTTTCGGTGGGTTTCCTAGTAGGTTTTCGAAGTACTGTTTCCACAGTTTTATTCTTTCCTGATGATTTGCAGCTTTCAGTTTTGCTTTGGCTGTGCTCTTTCTTCTACTCACTTCATTTATTGTTTGCCAGGCAATCCTAGATTGTCTATCTTTCACCGAGTCTCTAATCTTATCTATCTGATTTTGAATGTATTCTGTCTGTTCCTCTATATATATGCCAGCTAATTGATATTGTGCCGTTTTTAGTTTTCGGGCATTTGTGTTTGTTGGGTTTTTTCGATAGTTTTTGGAGGCTGTTTTCACTAGTGCACGTTTTTCTCGAACCGTTAAAGTTTTCCATGGGACTCTATATTTAGTTTTGAGTTTGGTTGGAATACATTTCGCTGCTGCCTCGAGGTGCGCATTGACGAAATTTTCATATTCGTCATTTGGTGTACTTTTTTCCGTCTTCTCTTGCAGTGTTTCGAATCTATTTCTTAATTCTAATACGTATTTATCTCTTATATCTCTGTTGTTCAAAAGGGCACAGTCATAGTGTTTGATGGTCGCTGTTCGTTTGGCGTTTTTTCGTATGCTTAGCTGTATTTTTGCCGTGACTATTCGGTGATCGGAGGACACACCCTCGAAAGAGGAGTATGCCTCGCAATTCATTGCACTATTTTTCCATTTCTTGTTCATAAGGACGTAGTCTATCTGTGCTTTACTATTGTTTGCGTTCGTGTATGTCCATAGTTTGCCCTCCCTTTTTTGGTAGTTTGTATTGAGGCATGTTAATCTGTTTTCTATCATGAAATCTGTTAGATGTTGCCCATTCCTATTTGACGTGTTGTGGAGGCTGTATTTGTTGTTTCCGTTTTTCCCGATTTGGGCATTCATGTCTCCGCCAATGACTAACATGTTGTGTTTCGGGATGCTACGCACTAATGATGATAACTCATCGTAGAAGGTGACTAGTTCAGTTTCTTCACTAACATTGGTAGGGCTGTAGCAGGAGATGATTGTTGCTCTGGGGTTGCCGTTAAAAGTAGCTGCCATCATCCTAGGTTGTATTTTCTCAATGCTATTTAGAGTTTTTAATGCTCTAGGTCCTATAAGCATTCCTACCCCTCCTACTGCGGCGTTGACAGAGTTTTTCCATGCCGATACAGTGACGAGCGTCCATCCATTGCCAGTTTCGTGATATTTGATATCTTCGGTGTGCGTGTGCGTAGCATTGGTAAATATATTCGCATATTGTTCTATGAATAAGCATTATCTAGAAGGGGTACCAAAATGAAAAAATAGCTTACTTGATGAAGGAAAGTAAAATAGCTAAGTGGCTTTGCCGTTCCCTAGCTGGGTCCAAGACATGTCTTCCCGTACAAAAAACAGAGGCAAAAGAAATCGGAAATCGAATTCTGGACTGTCATGTGACACCTTACAATGCAACCAACGGACACGCGCATTATCTAAGGGAGATACTTATTAATTTTCTCCCTACACAGTGATTATGCCAGTACACTGTGTGTGTGAATGCATTGAATGAATTATTGCGGTGCTTGTATAATCGCAGTGAGAAAACGAGTGCAATAAATGTATGAGTGCAGTGAGTGTGTAAGTGCAGTGGATATGCAAGTGCATCAAATGACGATTGCAGTGATTTTTATGGTTTTGCAAGTATAATGATCGTAGGATTGGAGTATAAGTTTGAGTGCAATGGGTGTAAAAGCGCATCAAAATGCAGGGTGAGTGCTTGGATAATGACTATGCAAGGGGAGTGAAGTGTGTGTATGAAGAAAGTGAGAAGTGCAGTGCTTTTATGAATGTCAATGCGAGTGTAAAATCTGGTCTTCTAACCACGATTGGGTGATCCGTTTTTATCTCAAAGACCTAGAGAATCTTGCAAGACATTCTATTCTACGAAAGATTCTGTTTCATGCATGTGGCATTTGTTAGTACCGTCAAATTTTATATTCTTTAAAACTCCTTTCGAGTTTTCACACCAGTTTTAATTGGTAGGTCTTCGGGGGGGGGTCCGCCTTACAGCAAGTCTCTTCGGGTCTCCAGGACTCTTCTACGCATTCTAACCGATCTGTGGTCTGGATGATATCAATTCTTTTTTGATCTCCAATTCCTCCTCCCGTCTTTTTTCAGCCCTTGTAGACCGTTTCAAGTACACCAGTGACAATTTTATATCATTGTCGCATTTATGTTCCACAGCTTTTTCAGCCCTCTGACAAGATCCAAATATTTGTGTATTTTTTCGCTTTCTTTTATTTTCACAGCTGGAATGGTAAAATCCATTAGATGGCAATTCTTTTTTCATTTTAATAAACACAAGTTCCAGCCTTTGTGGCATCTCAAAATCTTAGAAAACTTTATGGGTCTCATTTTCTAGGACACATTCTGGTTTGTACATATACTATTTGTCAGTACGATCAAATTTCAATCTCTTGCACAATTCCCAGTGGATCATCTTTCCCATACAGTCGCATTCCTTTTTGTGCAAGTTTGCTGCATTCACTTTTTATGTGATAAACCATTCCATCTCCGTCATTTCATAACCAACACTTGCTATTCTATTACGCATTATCTATGTTTGCTTTGTCTTAATTACTTCTTAAGGTATTCTTTTGTGCTGAAATCAAAAGAGAATCAGTTTCTTTCTTCAGGTTTTCCTATTTTATCAATGTCCAGGTCATCTCATTTGCAATTTCCTTAGTTTGTCGCTTGAACTATGTATTTACCCAACCCAATCACAATCGGCCGGATGAGACACAAGGTCACTCTTTAAACAGGGTTACAAATTACTTGAATTCAGTTTTCCTTCTAAACTGGTTGCTAAAAAATCCAGTCTGCCCCACTATTTACCCATCGCTGAAAGGAGAACAGATAGATCCATATCTTTCCCCAGCGGATTAGCCCGAAGTGAAATGCAAATAGTATTGTCCAGGATTTAATTCCTCCATTTCCAACGACGATGACCGTTACGCAACCAGCGCCTCTATATCGTTTGCAGTATGCATATAACTGGTTTTCTTTTCATTAATTTGTCCCTTTTTATTATAAATATATATATATATATATATATAAGAGAGAGAGAGAGAGAGAGAGAGAGAGAGTGTGTGTGTGTGTGTGTGTGTGTGTGTGTGTTAATGTACGTTTAATATTATTAAATAGGCATAATTACGTGAAACTATGTCATAGTTTGAAGGTTATTAGTATGAGAGAGAAATACTTGAAACATTTCAGCTCACTGGAACGCAAGAACTCTTGGATACTCGCCCACGGGCTTTATCATTAAACCATGGCCGCTCAACTGAAACTAAATGGAAACCTCTTGAGTTGTCTTTGCTAAACGCATACAAATACATTCTTGACGCTTTTTGCAACCTTACTGTGCCATATTGTACATTGCAATTTTAGGTGGAGAAATAAAAATAGAATAACATAAAAAGACAGGAAGGATAAAACGAAATGAAAATCCTCTTTAAAAACCCAAGTCGAAACAGAAACTAAGAAAAATGATTGATCACTCTTTGATAAATATCAATTGATCAATTTAACTCGTTGGCCCACTAATGATGAATCTTTAAGTGTTTAAAAAAAGCGGCAAGGAGAGAGAGAGAAAAAAAGTGACAGCAGCAAGAGAAATATAAAGTGGAGAAAGCCGAGGGGTAGGGCGGAGAGATGTAGAGAGCCCTTGCAGTAAATTAACAACGTACTATAGAGTTACATAATGTGGACCATTCAACAGAAAAAAGAGAAGAGAGAGCCAAGCGCCCCCCATACCGCTAAAATTCAGTGTTGATAAGGTCTTAGAATAATGAGTGTCAGCCTCTAATACTCAGGCCCTGGCGCACCAATTTGACGTCTGAATGGAGGTCTTTTGCAGATCGTTATCGTCTGATTTAGTCATATTCCATTGCACTGGTATGACATTCACACACGCACATTAAAAAAGAAAAAAAATACCAAAATTGAAAATTTCGATTGCAGACATTTTACATTATTATGTATTTTTGAAGTCAACCTTTTCCTTTTCTTTTTCTTTTCCATTTACTTTTTCATAGCACGTAATAAAGCAAGCCTTTTTTTTTTAGAAAGGTTATAAGTATTTAAGAAAATCATTTCGATTTTCGAATGCGACACAGGGTCAGTTTAAAAAGAGGATCTATACCAGGGCTTCTCATAATGGTCGATGATAGAACCCCGGGTTGGAAAAAAATTAGCAGAGTGAATAAAAGTATAGCAATTGTATTTTGCCGCCGATTACATTTGAACACAGAAACCACTTCCAACTGACTTTATCATGACACAACCAGTGTTGCTTCCTTTGTATTAGCTAACTAAATATTTCTAACAGTGCGGGAAAGACCCAACTAATTTTATATTTTCAATTCAGTTGCGAATTAGACAATTTTTTAACCTAAAATGTGATTGATCAATTTTCGTTTACCAATTTGAATGTTGCTCATTGAAAATCAAGAAAAATGTAATTGTCAATCGTCCGAAATCAATGCATGTGTCACAGAATAGAGAAATTATACGAGGTGCCTTCAATAGGTTTCCAGACATTTTTTGTACAGGTATTTTGAATTGTCGTAGACTCTTGAAAATTCAGTATCTTATTGCTATACATCTTATGAGATGACTGACCAATTTTTAGGATTTCAGGTTTAAATGAACAGCTACAGCAGCAATTGGAATACACCCTACTAAAGCCTAAGTGTCACAGCTGGTGAGTTTCAAAAATGAAATCTGGATGTGAGGACACTTTAGAAGAACGATATGCAATAAAATTCGGTTTTAAACTTGGAAAAAATGCCACAGAAACGTATGGAATGCTTCAGACTGCTTTTCGAGCATCTTGCATGAATCGAGCATCAGTTTTTGAGTAGCATAAGAGATTCGAGGAAGGCAGGGAGTCTGTGAGGGATGATGAAAGGTGTGGGAGGAGTAAGGAAGTCAATACACCAGAGTTGATTGGTCAAAAGGTTAGGGTTAGGGTTATTATGTTGAGGTTTTAAGGGAGTTCAGAAAGAGATTCCGTCGGAAGAGGCCAGCACTCTTTAAATCGGGTCAGTGGCATTTCCACCAGGATAATGCACCAGTTCACAACTCCATCCTTGTCACAGACTATTTGACCAAGATGGGCATCAAGACAGGTCCTCGCCGTCTCTATAGTCCAGACCTTGCTCCTGTGACTTTTGGTGGTTCCCTAAGGTTAGAGGCTGTCGTTATGAGACAATTGAGGAGATAAAAGAGGCTGTGACGAAGGTCATTGATACGCTCACACAAGAGGACTTCCATGGGGCCTTCTAGAAGTTGTTGGAAAGGTACAACAAGTGCATTGCAGCCGGAGGAGATTACTTCGAAGGGGACTAGAGTTTCATGTGTGTACTATCAATAACAGTGCCCTTACGAAAAAAGTCTAGAAACTTATTTAATGATCCTTGTACATCTAGTCAAATGTTTTTCAAAGTGGTCTAAGTAGTCCCCCATCCCAGTAGTGAACAAAATTTTGAAAAGCTGATTAAAAGCAAAGGAGTTTGCAGGAGTTGAATTTACTAATTTGTTTTCATGATAGACACTTTGTTTTGGCCAGACCGCCGCTCAGCTGAATAAAACAAAGAATATTGGTTATTAGCAAGAAGGTTAAGCCTCTACTGCCATATCAACAACTTTTACCTCTGACTCTGTGATATAATATAAGGCTGGATGTATTACTTTCGGAGCAACCCTCTAATGTTAATGCGAGATCTCAAACACGTGTCTTTTTGATTACTTGTGTATGGTTCTTCTACACCAGGGCTTCTTAAAATGATCCATATAGACCCCCAGGGATGAATAAAATTTTGGCAGGGGGAATAAAAGCATAGGCGTCCATAGGGAATTTACAAGTTTGCATTTAGAAATTCCTTTTTAACAAGAAAACAAAAATCGCTGAATCATGTAGATGAATTTCTAGATATCGTACACCTAGCAGAATGTCTGATTAGTGATTGTCACTAGTGATAGTCACTATTGATGTGTCGTTCACATACAACCTATTCAAAACATCTAGATCGTTTAAATAAACGAAGAATCTGGCTCTAACTGAAAAGATCCGGATCTTTTCGTCATCGTTGACGACGCATATAATCATATTTTTACGAAGGAAAAATTTTAAAACAATTATATTCTAAATGAATCATTTTATTAAAATACTGAATTCAAAAAATCCCTTTTTATGAGATTTCTTTTGAAAAAGAATAAGGATATAGGTTAAAAAAAGAAAGAAAAAGAATGAAAATGTAAAATCAAAATACTGTGCAAGAAATTTTAATTCTTGTCATTGGCAACAAATTTTTAATGAATAAAATGAAAACCAAATTATCATGAACAAAAATTTCCGAAGAACTGACCGAAAAGGAGGATTCTTCGTGGCGTATTGACTAACGTACTTGACAGCGACATCGTAGTGAACGAGTTCCAACCTCTAGTCCCGCTATTACATTCACTTTCGGTCAAATACTTAAATATGGCTTTTGGTAAAGGTTGTGAACCGCTTTATTCCCCCCTCCAGTAAGTAGTACCACTACTGTTGTTCTAGAAGGATGGCTTTGGCATTAAATAAACCACAAATGTTGATATGCAAAGAAACCTAACCAGACTGAAGAGATTCGGATCTTCACTTGTTCAGTCAGTTATTTTTTGGTGTGGGTTTTATTGTTCAATATTCCATTTATCTTTTCTTTTTTGGAAATGTTTTGATCTTAAAAGTGAAAACATTTCCAAAAATCAGTCTCACCAAAACCATCTTTCCGATTAAAAATAATTCCAGAATCAAAGATGTCTTTACATTTAAAGTTCATTGGTTCTTTTCAAATGTAAATTGTATTATACACAAGTAAATTAGTTATGCTTTGTGATTTAATTCAATTAATTCATTTGTGGTTCATTGGAAATTAAATTTGGTTACAGAGGTGAGGTATTAAGCAAAAAGTTTGTGACCAGAGCTGCTAAAACTTTTTTAATAACAATGTTTTATCTACATTCAGTAAATTTTCGTCTTTAACATGGGATTAAAGTGTTGTATCTGTTCATTTTCTACAACTGTGTTGTTGTCTTTGAACAAATCATGACAAAAAAAGTAGCAAAAAAACAAAAACAAAACAGAAAACAAGCAAACAAAAAACAGGCAAGCAGTATCTTCCCTATTGAAGCAACTTGAGGGTGGGGGGGCGTTGTATACTGACGTCTGCTTGAAATTGGTCTCAGAGACCAAGAGGATATTTTTGCCTTGTATATAAAAATAAAGAAAGTTTCAACCTTAATAGTTTTTTAAACAACTCGTTTGTTGTGAGAGGGGAGACCAGTTTAAAGAATTTACGACTCACCTTTGCCAAGCAAAACGGACGGATTTTCGTTTAAACAATGCAACAGATTTTGCAGAAAAGTTATTTAAACTAAATGGATTTCATCATATAAAAGACTTTGAATAGAAAATTATAGATAGAATGATTCCTTTATTAAGTAGATAGTTGAATTGATGTTGGGTACAATTTGATAGACAGACAGACAGACAGACGTTCGTAGTATAATGGTTATTATCATAGGAAATGTACATGGCGGCCCGAGTTCAAACCCTTGATGAGGCTGTTTGCATTTCACATAACACTATTACCCTAGGGAAAGGCATGAATCCAATTATTCTCCCTCTAGCGATGGTTAAACAGTAGGTCATACTGGTTCTTTTATCTTAGTGTGGCAACCACTCTCGGAGAAGGAGAAGTCTAATTTCAAACTGGTTAAACTCCGTTTCAAAATTGACTTTATGTTCTGCTCGTGCTGAAGGGTTCAGTCAATACAAAAATAGATAAATAATGATCAAACTGAGATAGATAAGAAGTAAGTGATAGATAGATAAATAGTAACAGTCTAAAGTAGATAGAATTTCATGATAATATGCAATTATTTTTATGTTTCTCTTATCTCATAAAATATATATTATCATGTCTACATGTGTGTACATGCGTGCGTTGAGCGTATGTGACATTATCATACAAATTCTCCGCATATACGTTGCATTATTATAGGAATTAGCTGTACGGGCTATAATCACCGTCTGTGACCAATACTTAATATCGACCAGCTCATCAGACTTATCGATTTAGGGCCTAAATTAAACAAATTGCGCACAGTGTGCTGAATAAGCAACTGATCGGCACCAATCGATCCTTCTCGGCTCGGGTTCATTTTCATATTGACCACTCAAGAGATTTATACCAATTTATAGCAGCGACATACCTACCGACAATACAAAATGAGATGCAAACCCCAGACATTTCAGCGACTATCTGTCTTTGTATATATTAATAAAGGACACTATCTATGTTTTGATCTTTTCTATCATTTTTAAGAGCCATACTTCCCAAAAATTAAAGGGTTTCAACAAACCTGAAATATCTTATTAGAATTCACCAAATGTCCGTTTGCCAATCTGTCCGTCCATATAGCTAAGGCTCCGCCATTTTTGGCCCGATATCAAATAAACTTTCAAGAATGTTAGAGTCATGCTAGAAAAGATTGTAAACTATATTAGAAGATTCGATTTCAAAGTTTTTGGGACGGGATATGGCTTTTGAGATATTCACTGATGTCTTTACGCTGGAAAATATGACTTAGAATAAACAATCTGTAACAAAAAAAAATGTTAACCTAAATCTTACCTTCCTTGCAAATCAGGGCTTCCCAAGGATAACTTAACGTTTAATTGACATAAGAAGCAGTTTCTTTTGGTAATTATTTTTTAAGCAAGCAGTTTCAATCTACTGTCTTCCTATTCTGATTTTCACTCGTTTCGCCTTGTGCTAATTTTAGTAAATATAAACAGAGAAGAAATATCCCGAAATACTACAAACAAAAAGAAAAAAAGAGATAATTAAAGGAAAGAAAGAATAAAAGAAAAGGCAGAATAAAAGGAAAGAAAGAAGGAAAAGTTGCATGTAAGGGAAATAAGTAATATATATATATATATATATATAGACACACACATGTATATACAGATATATATCCTACCAAGGATATCACGAGTTATATCAACAGTTAATTTCATATACCTATTAGTACTTGCCTTATATTACATTCGACTTTTAGAATGGTCACTGATGTTTAGAAGCTGAATAATAAACAATCTGGAACAAAACAAACTAAAAATGTTAACATAAATTTGATCTCCCTGACAAATTATGGCTTCCCTAGGTTTACCTAAAGTTTTATTGTAGTTTCGTTTTGAAGAGTAAAAATCAAATAATCTAAGCTAAATGACTTACCGTTTCCCTCGCTGTAAAAGGCTGCCCGTCTCACAGCGCTAACCCACAATCGTTACGAAATGCTGTTAGCACTTTACTTCTCTCCCTGTATGCACTTAGACTCTCGCTGTCTGCGCCAAGTATCTAAATAAGAGGGAATACATTTCATCTGAACAATCCAAATCCATTTTTATATTAGTTTACTACTATTTGTTTATGTTGGGAAAATATCTATTTGAAATATTTATCAATTTTAAAGAAATCTAAAGCCCATCTTCTGAGCGCCAAATTCAGTGTAAGTATTGGAATAAACCGAAGTAAATATTGATAAAAACAAATCTTTGATCTCAAATGTTTATCCAAAACTTTTACTTCTTTATCTTTTTAATAATGGCCATCTTACAACCTGCATGTAATATTAGTAAGTCATCATCATCATCATCATCAAATCACGCTGCTAACACTGATTTCCCTATCTCGGTCTCTCTCTCTCTCTCTCTCTCTCTCTCTCTCTCTCTCTCTCTCTCCCCATCCGTTCCTATCATCCATCACTCCTGCCAGGTCCTCCAGACTACATTCTGATTCCGCTCAGAGCAATGGTAGGTAAATTTTTGTTGGTCGGCCAACACAAGCACGTCCATGTGAAAAACTCCATAAAAAAACGTCTCTTATGAATTCGTCTTTGCTTCTCCAGCAGTGTCCTGCATGTCTTGTTTGTCTTACTTGGATGGATAAGTACTACTTTTGAATAAAGGAGATGTGCTTAGTGCAACCATTTTCGTCATAGGAAATGGAATCGGTGATCTGAGTTCAAATCATAGACAAGACTGTTTGCGTTTTACTTCGCGCCAATGCTCCCAGCCATGGGTAAATAGTTGAACAGGCTAAGTTCTTTAGCCTTGGTAAGGCAACCAATCTTGAAAGAAAACTTTGACTTCAAACCAGCGCTACTCCGCTTAAAAACTAACCTCATATTCGGAGATGTAATGAATGATAATCCTAAACTTTCATAAAAGCAACTATACATTCTTCACTTATAATAAAGGCTATCTTGATATGGGTGAGTCCTACTAGTTTCCGATAATATAACAGACGATATTTTCAAACGTGAAAAGCACAAAAAAATCATTATTTTATTTCATTATATTTGGAACTCTAAGAAAACAATGATTTATACAAGTTATATGCGATATACAAATAGCTTAGTATTTATCCATTAATTAATTTTACATTATCATTCTTGCTCAAGTTATATATATATATATATATATATATATATATATATATATATATATATATATATATATATATATATATTGATGTGGCTGTCACTTAAGAGATTTATCGTGTTAATCATTTTTGTCTGTTGTCTGCATTGTAAGTCTCAAACTAAACAATAATGCTATGAAGTCATTTTACGTTTCTAACTGGAAGACTGAACTATAAACATCACTAGTGATCTTTAATTAGATGTTATTTTAATTAGGAAATATGATTCTTTTTTTCTTTTTTCCCTCTTTGTGAATAATGAGGCAGGTTAAACTTTTTTCTATTTATCTTTTGAAAAGCTTTTTTCTCTATTTCATATTATTTCATGAATATACGTTCGTTTGTAGTGAGAGAGGAGTAGAGAGAAATAATGAACAGATAGATAGATAGATAGATATCATGTACTTCAGGTTCATCAAACATAGGGAGACTTAAATAGAGTTTTGTGAAATTTGTTTACGTTGCAACAAAATACGATGTTTTTTAGGGTCGACTTATACACGGAGCATATCATGAATTAATTTCTACAATAATCAAAGGTTCGATCACTTCACACGAGTGGCGTATCGTACCACCAATTACCCACAGTACTTAAAAATTGAAAAAAAAAATTGACATTATTTCTTATAAAAATCTGTTTGGGAAAATAAATCTAATAAATAAACGATCTCCCAGACACTTGTAAACAACAAACACATGCATTCTATTTCCGACGCGTGTACATGTCAAGCACACGTGTAATCATGAGTTGTGTATTGCGCATGCGTGAAATAACACGCCAGAGAGGGTTAATCTTTCGTCAACAATTGCAGACTGATAGTCATTAAATGTGTCCAGTGTGCCTTTTCCTTTTTAACTTTTCAAAAGATTTTTTTCTCTCTCCATTTCAGATCTTAATCAATCAACTTTTCTGTTGATCAGTAGAAAGAAAGGAAAATATTTGGATAAACAACGTGAGGCAGAGATAGATAGATAGATAGATAAAATGGAGAAACAGGAAAATCGTGATAGTTAATAGAAAATAGAAGAATATTTACAGGCGAGAAAGAAAGAAAGAACGAAAGAAAGAAAGAGTGAATGTAATAAATAATGTAAGAAAGAAAAAAAGAACGAAAGAAGAAGCGAAAAAAAGAAAGAAAGAAAGTGCGAACGAACGGGCGAAAGAAAGAAGATTTGAATATGTTATGAAAAAGAAAAACGAGTCAAAAGAGAAATAACGATTGAAATGAAATAAGAAAGACGTATAGAAACTTAGAAATATCTTTTTCAATATGAAATCTTTAATCCAACATACGAAAAGGTAAAGAAGAGATACAAAAGGCTAATATGTGTCCATCAGCTTCTGAAAGAAAATGTTAGATCTTTTGGGGTCGTTTTGGTTTGTTTTGCTTTTTGATTTGTTTTTTGTTTTTAAGAAGAACGGCGACTGATTTGGGGAACACCCATCTGTCACCGGCCCTCTTGATTTCACTCAGTCCTCGACGGGTTAGATGCTTGGGGAATAAGAAAAAGACCGCCATTGTTAGAAAGTGGCGCTAATTTAGTGACATGACTTGTTATGGGCGCATGCTTTATCAAGTGGTGGTGAGAGGCATGGACATCTGGCACGAGGTCCTGGCCCACTGGTTGGCTGGGCAGTGGGGTAAGAGTTAGGGTGAGGCACGACTTGTTTTGAGAAAAAAAAAACTCTACAATGATTACGACAAAAGATTCGGAAGGTTCATATTAAGATTTATTTCAAAGCGGGGAAAGAAGAAAAACAGCAATTAAGAGGGAGGAATGTAATTGCGAGGATATGAATTTAAAAAAGGTTAGAAAGAAAGAAAGAAAGAAAGAAAGAAAGAAAGAAAGAAAGAAAGAAAGAAAGAAAGACGAGGGGAAAGAGGGACAAAAGAAAGAAAGAAAGAGGACAAAACTGACAAAAAACACAGAAAGAAAGAAAGAAACAAACAAACAAAAGTTAGAAAAAAATAAAAAACGAAAGAAAGTAAAAGGATAAAAAAAGAAGAAACAAAAATACTTAAAAGAGAAAAGAAAGACGAGTAATATAGAAAGAAAAAAAGACTTGAGTAGAAAGAATCAAGAAAAAGAAAGAATGTGAAGAAAGAAGAAATTCACTATGAGATAGGGTCTATGAGAGAAAGTCCTTGAAAATGTCATTATGTTAAACGATATTTCATCTTTGCCTGTCTCACGTGATCGACGATCTTTCTTCGTTTCTTTTTCCGACGTTCATTTATATCCATAATTTATGACTTTATCCCAATCAAACAGCAGATACTTTCGTGTTTTTGTTATGCAGATTCAATAGTCGTCTACAATATGGACTGCTTACTTTCAACCAGGATGACCTTAAACAAGTCTTTTTGCTGATAAGTATAAACCGGTATGGTGGGGGGGGGGAGAAAACTGATTAAAACTGATAAGAAAGAAAGAAAGAAAACAAGAAAGGAAGGAAGAGTTTCATGTCATTGAGAGACAGGCAGGCAGAAAAGAGACCGGTCTTAAAAACAAGATTTCGAATGTTTGTTTTCAAAGCAAACAGGTTTTGTCCACTTAGAACATTGGTGTGTCACAATCCTCCGACTATGATTTCCTAACTTATGCGAATTTTAGTAAATATGGAAAAAGAAAAATATTCCAAAATGATAAGAGCATCGAACAGAAAAAATAAAAGAAAGAATAAGTGAAAATAAAGAAAGAAAGAAAATTTTCTAGAAGTGAAATAAGAGCGAGCACATAGAAATGACATCAGTCTAGTTTGAAATCGAGTGCAATTAGCATTGAAAAGAGTAGAAACAAATTCATTATTTTGTTTGAAAATTATTTTTTTCAGGGGAAACATTAAACAACAATTACACTGCCTTGAAGATTATCACAAAGACCGAAACATTGACAAATTTCATGTAAAGAGTGCATACTCTGACTATTTTGTTTTTCATATATATATATATATATATATATATATATATATATATATATATATACATACATATATATATTTAAGCATGTTTCATAAAATAGTTAAGACAAACTTAGTCTGTATAATTTATTTAAGATCCTTTCGAGTTTCCTGATAAGTGTCCTAGTTTCAGGTTGAAATTGGTGGATGAATTGACCAAAATTGTCCCGACAGCTTTCAGACACTTCATAGGCCATCATCAAGGGTTGCTTGGCCAGTGTAAGGAGTTTTTGGTTTGTTTGTTTTTTTAAATGAGTTTTGAAAGTTTTTTTTTTATAACATAACAAGAATATGCGAACGCAGAGTTAGATAAAAACTGAGTTGCTGATGAATTTAAAAGAGAACGCTATCAACGGAAATAGAATACTATCTAGGAATACGGAATATTAAAAAAATATATATATATACACTAAAAGCATTTCAAAACATTGTCGCTATTTTCAAAATTGATTCAATTGATTTTAGTTCTTTTTGTTTTTATATGTAGGGTTCTAGGATTTTTAGTCGTAGCTTATCAATTTCGTGTGCGATTATACTGGTGTTTTCAACTAGAATTTTTCGAAACTTGGATTTAGGAATAGAATGAGCTTTAAGATGTAAGGCTATGGAGCTAAAATCATTAAGGAGCATTGTAGTCCTCTAGAAAGAGTTGTAGTACTAAGATCAACATACGCACTATTTTCTTTGGAGACCCAGTCTTCCAAGGGACATTTAAACATATATACGACGTTGGTCCAATCAAGAAGTTCAGTAGAGAGGGAAGTGTTATTAGAAATAATTAGGTTGGAGGTTTTAAATTTGTTCCAGTATATGATAAGTCTAACTTTTTTGGTAGGGTCGGTAGGGAGAACATTTTTTTGGATAAGGTTTTTTTAATGTTTGTTCCTCCATTTTATAATTACTATGAAGTTGTTTTTTGTAGCATAAGTTTATCGATTCTTTATGGTGTGGGATATTGTCTATGTTAGGTTGTTCAAGTTTATTAATGAATTGTTTAATTCCTGTATCAGCAATGTAGTTGGGAAACCCATTATTGGTAAGAGTTTGTTTAATATTTCAAAGTTCTTTAAGGAAGATAGTTCGTGAGGAGGATAGTAACTTAGCTGTGGAAATAAGTATTTTTATAATTGTTCTTTTATAGCGGAAGGAGCATTCACTTTGGAAGTTAAGGGTGCAGGGATTAATGTTAGTAGGTTTTTATATGTGAAAGTGATAAATCGGTCATTATTGTTTGTGTCAATTAGTACACTAAGAAATGGAATTTTATTATTGATGTTGATTTCTTGTGTGAAATTGAGAACAGAATTATTTTGAAAGGTCTCTTGTATTGTATTAAGTTACTATCCTCCTCACTAACTATCTTCCTTAAAGCAATATGTACTCGTATTATATATGACTTTTAAGGTGGTCACTGATGTTTATAAGTTGGATATATCTTCGAATGAACAATCCGGACAAAAGAAAATTCATGGCTATCCTGGGATTTATTGATCTACGGAATTAGTTTTATTTTGGAGAGTAAAATCAAATAATCTTGGCCAGATGTCTTACCGTTCTCCTTGCGGTAATATCCGTCTCACAATGCTTACCCACTCTCTTACGAAAGGCAAATGGCAAAAGGCAGAATTCTCTGTCTCTGTCTCTCTCTATATATATATGTGTGTGTGTGTGTCGAGTCTGACTTAAAAATTGCTTAGAAACCCTCTTTAAAATTAGGATTACTGTCCCAGCAAGTTTAGAGAATAATGAAATTAAATATTTTTTTAAATATTTATTTTTTTTAAGGCTTCTGCGGGTATCTGAAATCCCCGTAGGAAACCGAATCTGTTTTCCGAACGCCACGCTTGGTGTGAACAAAGCAATAATCCGTAGTGACGAAACAATAAGAATAAAACGTCCTTTAAACAAGAATGTTTATCCTTAATTTTAATAAAAGCAACTACATTCGTTGTTTCTAACAACCTGTATGTGATATGGATAAGTTGTCTCTTACAACCTGTATGTGATATGGGTAAGTACTGCTAGTTTATTGTAATATGGTTGATGCATTTTGTAAAAAGCAGAAGAAAAAAACGTTATTTTATTCTTGTATCGTTGTAAGGAAGAGATGCACAGTGAAACAGAGTTATCTATTTATCAACTGAAGTGGTACAGTCCAACAAATATTATAAGTCTTGCGCTGTTGGTGTTACGTCCGAAATTGGTCTTACTACTGACAGTGATCTTTCAGCACTGACTGTGCTTAAGAAACATGACGTCTTTTATTCCTCCGAGATACGAGAAGTCACGTGGTACGAGCCACTATACAACATCTCCCCCCACCAAAAAAAGTTTTTTATTATGTCCGTAAGACATCCTATTTTTGTCTTTTGCGATTTATTTCCATAGTTCCCGTCGGAGTATGTTTTCGTTTGCTCGTACGATTTTGTTGTATTGGTGAGAGACTAGGTACCTCAAAAATGTCATAAATGACGGATATGGGTACTTGAACTCGTTCCTTTGTGTTTGGGGTATATCTTTTTTTATTTAGTCTTTGATGTTTAATTTGTACATCATATTAACAATTCTTTTTTTCAATAATGCCCTCTAAATAGGTTACTTTACCTAAATGATAATTTAGGAAATAAATTTTTCCCCTGGACTATAAGTCTTATTAGGGGTATTAATTTTTTTCTTATTTCCTTTTTTTGACAGAATCAATCTATCGAATACTGACCGAATTTTCCTAGCAAACATCAGCTCTGCTGGGGATATGTTTGCGTTAGTATTTGGATTAGGTGTTATTCGATAAATGGATAGAAATTCTTGTAATTAATCATTTTTTGCTTCGATCCCATTTTTTTTTAATTGCTCTTTTAAATACATTGTTAAATCTTTCCACTAATCCATTTGATCCTGGATGGTAAGTTACCGATTTTAAGTGATTTATCGAGAGCAATTTACAGAAATTTTCAAATTCTTTTGATGTAAATTGTCAGATACAATGGTTTCTGGCAATCCGAACCTTGCAAACAGTTTCTGTAACACCTTTATTGTAGTTTTAGTCGAAGGTGTTTTGCATTTGAAAACTTTTGGCCATTTCGTAAAGCCGTCTAATATAACAAAAAAGTACGGTCCTTTTATCGGACCGGTATAGTCAATATATAGACGAGACCACGATTTATCTGTCTTAGACCATGGATTGAATTTTATGGGAGGTGCTTTTGCTACCGCTGCGCAGCTTTTGCACGATTTCACCATGTTTTCAATGTCTTTATCCATACCCGCCCAGTATACGTAACTCCGCATAAGAGCGTTCATTCAGCCCGGTCAGAAAATCTTTCAAAATTTTCTTTGTTAAAACTGCGGGTATGACCACCCGTTCTCCATACATCAATTTGCCGTTGCACGTTGAAAATATATTATTTGTTTTAACTTTCTGGTTCATTAATTTTTTTATTTTTTGGTTTGATTAATGCACTTATCAAATTTTGTCTTAAATTTTATTTCCTCAAGCGTAACTGGAAGTTCTTCGACTGTATTGAATAAAACGTATTTTACGTCCATTTCGTACCTTCATGAAGCAATGACGGTCTCCTCTAGCGGTTCTGTATTTTTTGGTCATCTCGATAATCCATCTGCATATGCAATCTTTTTGACGATAAGAATTCCATTTTAAATGAATAATTTAACAGTATCGTAGCCCATCTTTGTAAGCGGTTCGCAGTGTGTGTTGGTATTCCTTTTTTAGAACCAAATCCTTTTGTAATATAAATTCCCTATGTGTACGTATTTATGAAATTTCTTGATCCTAAATATGATAGCTAAACCTTCCTTTTCTATCTGCGAATAGTTCATTTCCGCCAGAAGTAGGGTCCTCGATACAAGTTAAATCGGTTTTAGTTTGCCATCTTCTTTGTAAAGTATAACTGCCCTGAAGCCAAAATTACTTGCGTCGCTGGCAACATATATCTGCTTATAAGGGTTGTAATGTGTCAAAGCTAAGTTTGACGTTTTTAATTTCTCGAAAGCTTTTTAACTTTTTTACTTTTTTTTTCTATCCAATTCCATTTTACGCCTTTTTTGAGTAAATGATTCAACGGAGCTCCTTGTATATGCATATTTGGTATATAGCTATTGTAGTAGTTAGCCGGTCCCCAAAATGATTGTAATATTAGTCGATGTAGACATGTATTTTATCGCGTCTTTTTCGTCGATTACTTGTCTCAGATATTTGATTTTTGATGGAAAACATTAACATTTTTCCATACTTAATCTAAAACCAAATTCTTTTATTTTTTTTAACACTTCAATTACATGTTTCGCATGAACTTCTCGATTTTTCCTTTTTATTAGAATATCATCTACATAAGCTGTTGTGAAGTCCAGATCTGCAAACATTGTATCCATTATTTTTAAAAATATAGTTGAACTACCCTTATTGAATATTGTAGGCTATTAATTTTGCACAGGCCTCTTTGTGTGATAATAGTTAATAATACTGCACACTTTTCTTCCACTGGTATTTGTAAATAAGCTTCTGACAAATCTAACAAAGAAAATATGCGTCCGCCATTTAAATTTGCAAAAATTTCTTCCGCCGTTGGGAGGGGGTAATTTACTTCTTTTAGACAATCATTAAGTCCGGTTGAATAATCTACGCAGATTCTAATTTTTTTTTTTTTCTCTACAAATACAGTTGGAGCTGCAGTGAGTTTTTTTCTATAACCCCCAATTTTTCTAGTCTCCCCAATTCTTCATCGATTATTTCAACCAACTCAACCGACTGGTCTTTTTGGTCGAAAAACTGGCATTACATTTTCTTTTACCTCGACTTTAGAACAGAATCCAAGTCCTTCTGAAAATATTTCCGGAAATTTTAGTTTTAGTTATTTTTTCAGTTTATCTGAAATTGTCGTTGTACCATCTATTTTATGGCAGAAAGTATTTATTGGGACGTTAAATATATCGAATTCTTTCACCCAATCCGTTCCAAATAAATTTTGGGCCTTTCACATGACAAATGCTTTTAGTTTTCTTTCTTTTCCATTACAGAAAACATTTATGAAGGTTTCTCCCATAAATTTTAATTTTTCTCCGGTAACACTTTTTGCTATTTTTTTCAAGTTACTCAGGGTTGGACATTTTATTTTTTCCACGTTTCAGTATAAATCATAGTTAAATCAGACCGTGTCTATCTGAAATTTTATTTTTTTATTGTTGAGACAAATATTTATGTATTTTCTTTGTACTTTTTCAGTTGTTGCTTGTTCAGTAGTTTACAGTACCCGTTTCTTATTTTTTGAATAATTTCCCCCTCCAAGTCTGCAGTGTGAGAATTTGTGTCCTTTGCACCCTGCAAATATGGAATGTTTTTGTATTTAAATGGAAAGTCTTTAAATAAATGCAATTCTCCAAACCCGTAACACGGATTAATTTTGTGGTTTGTTCTTTATTGTATGAATATTTGAAATATCCTGCTCTTCAATTTTTGCTGTGTCAGCTCTCAAATTTAAAATACGCTGGCATTCTTCAGCTAGTCTTTGTAAAGTTATTTTTTTTGGTCTTGTTTCAATTTGGTTAATAGACTTGTACGGAGTTCTTTTTCAGACGGTGAGGTTAATCTCTAAATGAATATCAAACATTTAAACATGTCTGGTGTAATTTCATTTAGGTGGAACCCTTGACAGTACCTGTTAACTGTACTGGTGAAAGTTGTGTAGTCTTCACAATCCTTATTCGTAAGGTTGAGTCATTGCAACGAGTATTAAACTGTGAACATTGTTCCCTAAATATTTCCGTTAGCATTTGGATAGTTTCTCAGAACGTCACTTCACCGGGCGGCCTCGGCAGAATAAAATTTATGTATTTTTCATGTTCTGCCGCCCCGAATTTGCCTAGTAAAAGCCTTACTTTTTTCTCGTCGGGTCATTTTTCACGATCTTTTTCAAAAATTGATTCGTACCTTCTGAAATATGCCTTGAATGTCACTTCTTCATCTGGTTTGTAAAATAATTCGCCAACTGAATTTATTACCGACTCTTGCGAGAATATATTTAAATTTCCCGCGTCGTTTTCTTTTGTAAGATATTCGAGTAGTTTCCCGAATCTTTCTTTTTGCCGTACAATGCTCTCATGGAGTCTTTTTAAATGCACTTTTCGTTGTATTTCCTGTAGTTTTAAATCTTCTTGTCATTGTTTTTCTTTTTGTTTTAGGAATTCCAGCACATAATTTTTAAAGTCCTCCATTGTGTATCATTGAAGGTCACTTTGAGTGTAGTTCGCAGTATATTTGAAATTTCGAATCCTTCGTCGCCAACTGTATCATTGTAATGAAGAGATACGCAGTGAAATATGAGTTAACTATTTATTAAGTGAAGTGGTACAGTCCAACAAATATTATAAGTCTCGCGCTGTTGGTGTTACGTCCGAAGTTGGTCTTACAACTTACAGAGATCTTTCAGCACTGACTGTGCTTAAGAAATACGATATCTTTTATTCTTCTGCGATATTGGAAGTCACGTGGTACGAGCCACTATACAACAATTTTATTTAGAGTTCTAAGAAAACAATGGGTTTTAGTCTTTATATATAATATATTAATAACTTAGAATGTATTCATCAGTTAATTTCATATTATTCTCTCTCTCTCTCTCTCAATATATATATATATTGATACGGTTAGCACTCAGTAGATTTATCATTAGATAATTTTTTGGTAGTATGTTCTTTCACTCTCTATGTCTTACTCCTTGTCGGCATATTTATTCTCAGCCCTACCGACAGACTGAGCAGAGATACTGATGGTCGTTATGCTAAACCTTACTCATGATAATTCAACAATTATTATGTTTTATTCTGTAAATGTAATATTAATAGTTTAAGTGTGTTCCATTTTTCAAAGGGTCAGACTTTATGACCATCTTGTACGTTGCCGTTTTTATGATTTTATTAATGGTCGTTAGCAACTGAAAGTGAGTGTTAACGGAAATATTTCAGAATGTAGACAAAATAAAGTTGTAAAAAAGTAAAGTTAGCGACCGTAGTCGAGGACGACCCGAACGTTCCCTTTTCAAAAGCTACTGCACCGAGGCGTAGGGGAGGGTGCTACTCATTTACCTAGATTGCTTCACTTCATCCTTGATATGTACCTTTTAATGATGAGTGTTAGGCAAGAAGGTATCAGAGTACCATTTTTTGCATCTTTGATTTAACTCAACCTGGGATTGAACCCCGGTTTCCCGGGGCATTGGCAATAAAGAAAATATAACTTACTGCTTTTAATACTCTCGGCTACGAATAGTAATAAAAATGAAAATAAATAATTAATCAGTATAAAATTGAGAATCTTGTTCGTGGGGTAAGCACTACGTCAGCTGATTTTTAAATTACCTCGGTGAATGTTTTTTATGGATTTCTGTTAATTGGAAGGCAATACAAAAAAATGACATTTATTTGCCACAAACTCGTTTGACTGAAAGCGTCACTTAAGAAATCGTTACACTACATATTTACTTGTTCAAATGACTTTTTTCACCGAAAATTCGAACTAAAGAAATTCAACAGAAAATCACTTCACTATATGAATCGTTCAACAGCATTTTGAAACTGTGAGAAATTGAGTCAGTGTATTGCTGCACGAAAAGACATCCATGGGTTTTCATTGACGATTTGATTCACAGCCATCACATTATCTTCAGATATACGTGATCATCCACTTCTTATTACGTCATGACAAGAACTCGTTCGTTTAAATTGGTTCATTTGTTTACGTATCGCCTGACCTGCTGGGCTTTTTTTGTTATATTACTTTACCAACTTATTTCTGATTTCATTGCAACTTCTTTCCTTGGATTCGACCGATAACTATTGCCACGTTATCCTCTGTATTCGTCTTTACATCCTAAAAATACATTTTATAGGTGCACTGGGACACCTCATTAATTAATTTCCTGGATTCATCAACGGGTGTCTCGATATATAGATTTATGTCAACTAGTCTTAGTTTATTTTATGACTAGAGGTTAGTAAATTGTGCACAAATAGTTACTTTTTGTGTGTAGTTTCTTAATTTTTTTGCACATGGTTATATGATATCAAGTTTTCCTATCTAATACAAATAATTTGCAAACAGATCTATTTGACCCATAGATGAGACTCTAACAAGTACTACCTCTCCGGATGAGATTGAACCTGGAAGTAATGTCAATGAAGTACTCCACACTCCCCAGAGCTCTAGAACTGGAGCCTCACCCCCAAATATAATCTAGTGTCATGCCCAGGATATCTTTTTTTAAGGGGGTCAAACCCCTAGGGATAGGATACAGTCAGCGTATTCTAAGCCACACCGACAGGGTAACCAATTTCTTTTGTCATCCGTATGAACAAAAAAAAAACTACGAGCAACAACTTTTGAGTCCTGTTCGAGATCTGGTGACAACTTGACACTCACCCCAAGACGAAAGAAAATACCACATTCTACAGCTATTTACTCACCCTAGTCTGGCAAAAGGTCACGAATTTTTGGTATCCATTAAGGATGCAGAAGTAATTAAACCATTGAACCCTGACGATTTAATTGTAATTTACTCCTCAGAGTCTGGCATAAAGCGGTAAGTGATGAGGAGGTATCCAGTCTGCGAATCAAATTTGCTATTCCTTATTACACGTCGAGGCGGCAAAACAACTTTTTTCCTTTTTCTTTCTCTGATCTGATTTATTTTCTCTAACAATAAAAAAAAGGTTTGGGTTTTTTTTTTTTGTATTTTTTAGTGTTTTTGTTTTTTCCTCCTAATTCATTACAAGTAATGTACCATTTTTTTATTTTCTTAATTCCCAATTCTGAAAGCTTTTGTTCATCGCTCCTATTTTTCTTCAGCTCTGAAGACGATCCAGTAACATCAGCCAGGACTCTGGCGAATAATTCAAATCTGTCTAATGGCCATGTTACTTCTCCCGGCCGAATCTTGAAGAAACTGATATAAATGCTGAAAAAATAATGTCATTATAGATGATGATAGCAGATGTCGTCCCTTGCAAGCGAACACGAATGGCGTTAACGGAACTGGAATTTGGTGGCTGTCTGATTTAGAATTAGCGTTTATTGAATAGATGTAATTTGTAGCCGTCGTAGCCGCCATTTTATAATCGTACAACAGATGCTCCGAAAGTAATGTCTCTTGTTTCTTTCCACTGAAACTACAGTGGATACAGGAAGCACAATAACGACCCTGTTGGATAAAACAACTTTTCAGCAACAAAACATTTGTCCACATAATCTATATATTTTCACCAACTTTGAACAATAGCTTTGATATAGGGGCCTGGAAATGACTACATCTTCTGCAGAGAGATAATATTCCCACTAAAAAATACATGGGAATGACACTAAGCGGGATCCAGTGGTGAGGCTCCAGATCTTCGTTGCTATTTCTCCCAGTTAGGATCCCATCAATGGGTCAACTAGATTTGTTTGAGATAATGATTTTAAAATACATTAAAGCGCAAGAACTGAAAACGGGGATATTGCAAA
Organism: Sepioteuthis lessoniana; assembly: GCA_963585895.1. Taxonomy (NCBI): domain Eukaryota; kingdom Metazoa; phylum Mollusca; class Cephalopoda; order Myopsida; family Loliginidae; genus Sepioteuthis; species Sepioteuthis lessoniana. Next base: position 26,452,432 of record OY757925.1, on the reverse strand, counting down.
TATGTATGAAATATTTACTGTTTAAAATTAATGTAGAGTTTATTGATACGTTGGATCATAAAACGTTAATATTGTAACTAAGTACGAAATGTTTACCTGTTTAAAATGATAATGAAGATACATTTTTGTACCGCGTATAATTGGAAACCGTAATTTTAAAAAGGAAAGGAAACGTAAACTCATTGCAGCAACGGTCCCTGATGAAACCTGCTTTTTTTAGGAAGTTTTGCTATTTGATAATAATTAAGGTTTATTCGCACACTATTATATGGTTACAAAGAACCCTAATTAATACTAATATTTTCCACATAGTTATGTTTCAAGTATTTCAAACAATTATATGGTTTAAGTATTCCAAACGATTATATGGTTTCAATTACCTAATGATAAGTATTTGTAAATAGTTACCTAACCCCTCTATACGTACCAGGTTCAACACGAAGTCAATTTCTAAGCAGGTTTGAGTTTTCTTTCTTTTAAATCGGTCGCCATACCGATGTTAAAGAGTCAGTCTGTCCTACTGTTTACTCATAGCTGTGGTGGAGAATAGTTGGATACATACCTTTCCAAGGCTATTAGCGCTATGCAAACAGCCTGTCCAGGATTTGAACTCAAATTTCCCAAGCCCATTTTCTATGATGATAATCATTACATCAGAAGCGCTTCCGAAAATGCTGAAGTCATAAAACAATATTCAAGACACTGAACTATTTCTATGAATTATTTGTCTGTTTCAAATTACTATGAAGATGCTTTTATGTAATGTAAATGATTAAAGACTATAACTGACTTCAGCATAAAATAACCCAACTAGGGTTAGAATGTCGTAAAACCAACCTACCAAGATTCTGAGTCGCTCCGAAAGTAATGCTTCCCGTTTTATTGTTATTCCACAACATCGGAGGCAGAGATTGGTGGTATGGCTTTAAAGGTTGTAACTTCCCACTGATAAGCCAATTTTTAAAAATTTTCGGCCTAGTTACAGATATTGGCAAAATGGCGTCTAACATTTGAAAAAAAAGCTGTGCCGTGAATTCCATGATGTGGAAAAAGATAAGTGTCTATTTACATTCATCGACTCTTTTTTAACGTTTACCCACACAAAACAGATGTTGCGTAATGCATTTTATCAATACATACCTCTGAATCTGCTACGGCATCCAGAAGTTAGAAATTCAGCTTTACTTCGTCCCTTAACACTATTATTCGGCGATCAAGAGCGTTACCGATGTTCCCCACACGGTAGGTCTTTAAACTGATGCCAGAAGCGATAGTAATTGTGGTGTTAGATGTGATTATCCACATGAGAGTAGAATAACAAATTGCTTGTCGGCCACAGTGCTGACAAGTCAGCTGTCATCATGACGACGCCATACGCACCTTCATTAAAGACGAACGATAGTTAAAAAATTGGAATGAAGGAAAAATAAGGGTTCACTTTGCTTGCGATATTGGAGGTAACATCCGTCTTTTATGGAAAAGACGGGAAAAGGAAGAGGTAGTTTGGAAATACAGATGAAAAAGGGGGTGGAGGTAGGTTAAAAACGAGGAAAAAAAGGAGTCAATGTGGTTTTAGATGAGAAAATAGGGAACTAATGAAGATAATGAGAAATCCAAAAAAGAGTGAAAAGGGTCTGAAGATGGAACAAATACAAGAAAGCGAATCTTGAGAAGTTATAGTATCAAATGAAGGAAGGAAGAAAAGAAAGAAGGATTGGTCTTGGAGAAAGAAAGAAAGGAAAGAAGAAAGGAAGAATAGATTTTAGAAGAAGGTAGGTAGGAAACAAGGAACGAAGCAAAGAATCAAGGAAAGGAAGGTTTTAAAAAAAGGAAAGGAGAAAGAAAAGGTTTATCAAACTTTTATGCAAAAATCTGACTAAGGTGGGGTAGCTATAGAATGACAAGGACAAACAAACAAACAAAACGTAGATTGACGAAAGAAAAATATATATAAAAAAGGGAAATATCAGTTACGAACAAAAATGTTAAAAGAAAAATCGAAGAAAGAGGAAGAACTTGAAAGGGAAGCAAAGAGAGGTATGAATAAAGGAGTTGAAGAAAAAAAGAAAAATGAAAAGAAGTTGACTGAAAGAGACATGCAAAGAAATTAAATTTAAAAGAGAACAAATAAAAGAAATTAACGAGAGATATGAACGAAGAAAATGAAAGAAAAATAAGAAAATGAAGAAATAAAGGAAACGAAAGTGAGATAAGAAGGAAGGAAGTGAGAGAACAATAAACGAAAGAGAAATAAATAAAAGAAATAAAAGAGATAAAAATAAAAGAAATGAAAGAAAAAAGAGAAATACAAAAATAAAAGAAATGAAAGAAAACAAAAGAAAGAGAAAAATAAACGAAAATAAATGAAAAAAGAAAAGGAAGAATAAAAGAGAAAGAAAAAATCGAGGAAAGAACAGTGAAATATTAAGAAAAGAAAGAAAACAAGATAAAGAGAAATATGAAACAAGAAGAGAACACAAAACTACATAAAGAAGAAGAAGAAGAAGAAGAAGAAGAAGAAGAAGAAGAAGAAGAAGAAGAAGAGTAAAAGAGGTGAATGAAAATTCAAAAGAAGGGAAAAAGAGAAGGGAAAAATTGGGGTTGAAATAACCGAACATCAACGGACCCTCAACCTGATTAATAGTCGTGGTCCTAAAGACTAATGCGAAAATGAAAGTGATAAATTGTTTTGCTTTGTTTTTCTCCCGGGGAAAGTTCCAGTGATAGACCGGCTGTATAACTGACCCTTCAATATCTCTTCAAAGTGTACAGAACAGACTCCTACGGGATAATAAAGAAGAAGACTGGGATGGAAGACTGGGATGGAAGAAAAAGACAAGATAAGTGATCTCTCTCTCTCTCTCTCTCTCTCTCTCTCTCTCTCTCTCTCTCTCTCTCTTAGCCTCTCAATTTCTATTATCTTTATTGCTCCTTATGACTAACTTCCAGAATTCTCTCTCTCTCTCTCTCTCTCTCTCTCTCTCTCTCTCTCTCTCTCTCTCTCTCTCGTTAATAATAATAATAATAATAGATGGATGGATGGGTATTGAATCCCTGTGAAAGCGAAAATGCATATGATTGAAACGAATAATACTCTTCTTTATTTATTTTCATTTTTGTCTGATTCTTTCTGGGTTTTTTTTTTCTCTCTTTTCGCAACTCCACTGATTTGCATAATTCCAATTCGGTTGTCACACCTTCTTCTTCTGAAAAAAATATAAATAAAACTAAAACACAGTAAATTTTTCCCCCTCCACCGACAAACTCTTACAAGATCTGGCAACATACAATAGTTGTACTTTGATTGTATTACATATCGCACCCCTAAATAAAAAAGATTTATTATTGACTGTTACTGCATTGCGCGAGACAAGACCAGCGCGACAGAAAAACAGTTTAAACCTTGACCCCTCAAGGTCATTATTCCAAATTGGATAGAAAAATCAAGAAGATCAAGAATTTGATTGGTTTTTCAAAAAAGAAAGAATAGTGTTTTGAGTTACGTAAGGATTACAGGTTATATTAGAGGAGGGGTATATTCAGCCAACTTAATCGACTTCTTGATTAATCAAAATGAAAAGCTATATTCAAGTTCCATAAAAGGCAAATTAACTCGAAAAGTTAACACCATCATTTTTTAAACTTCAATTCTCATTGCCTCTCACTCGAATGACTTGAAATAAATAACATGCTATAGGGACAAAGTAAGGAAAATTTGAACAGACTGAATAATTTGTTAATTTGTCTAGTTGACTAGACGCTTACTGTGTCGTGGAGGCGCACTTATTGTAACAGTCATCATAATTTGAAAATAGAGTTGACGACCCGAGTTCATATTCTGGATGAGTTAGTTTACGTTTCAGTTTACGCTAAAGCCTTTGGGAAAGGCAGGTATCTGTGTTTTCCCTTCTCAGCTATGGGTATGAGTGGGATAGAACGAGTTCTTCTGCATTGATTAAGTGACCAGTTTAGGAGAAAGAAAACTCTCAATTCAAACCAGCTTCACTCCGCTTAAGAATTTGACCTTGTATCACATCCTTCAAGTGAAGAGGTGTTTGGGCAAATACATACCGTATCTTGCCAAAGATTTCATACATTTCTCCTCATGACTCAGCCATGATATACAAAACGTCATATTTTATAGTTTATATTCATTCATCTTTGAAAATCTCCGCGGCAAAAATTTTCCTAAATTTTAGGCAGCACCACATACAATATATATATATATATATATATATATATATATATATATATATATATATAAGTCATGCCACATATCTGACAAGCAAAAAAACTATCTTTGGCATTGACATTAACTCGTGCACTCTCAAACCTGCCGCAGACACATATACTTCGTCATAGAATTGACACGAATTGTCCGTAGGTTGCTGCGTAAGGACCTGTATAAAATCAGCGCGATTGTTTGCCTATCATGAGATTTCATATGACTACCAAGTCCGGCTGTGGACACACAGAGTCTATTACAGATGTCACAAACATCTTCTAGCTGAAAAGTATCCGTGACCATGGTCAAGTCCTGTTTCCAAAGTGATGGAAAGTTCGATTATCCATGCTTGAAATTCTTTACAACCATCATCGATGACCTTTCCAAACTAAACGATTTTCTGTCATTTTCTACCAGTCTCCAAGATCTACACTATGCAAACTAAGGTTGATTCGACGACATCATTACTCTCCATGGTAAAAATTATTAAATTTTCATACCTAGACTCTTAACAGTAAATAAACTAATAACAGATAGAACTCATGACATTATTTTTGTAAAAGTTAAATATTCTGGCTTCATAAAATATAACTTTCACAAAGTAGATTAAATTATTTAAATCAAATTAGTTTTCAGAGGAAGATATTATTGAATAACCCTATAAAGATTATGGAATTCAATGACAAAAAATTAGAATTAATAATTTTTGCTCCTCCTTAAACTTTTATGACGGTCTAAATTCCTTCAGGCATAGAGTCCACTAATTCAAAAACAATATTCTTAATTAAATGTGGTTCTAATTTTGCCGAATGGCACTTAATAGATCTTTGGTGGATGGTGCCTTCTCATAGACTATTTAAAAAAGGAATTTTCCAACAATTTTCAGTTGGATTTCGATCCAGACAGTATACTGGACATATTATTGATTTTATATGTTTTCCTGAAAAATGTTTTAATTCTCTTTGCTCTGCAATAAGATGCATTATCGTCCTGAAAAATGACTTCACAATCACAAACCAATTTTCTATCTATGAAATGAGTCAGATTATCCAGAATTTCAAAGTGTACATGTGCATTGATTGTTGAGGTAATAATTGCCATCTTCTTTGGTCGTTTAATTTGTCATTTGTTCCTTACTGCTAAATAAGAAAACAAGATGAGCATCCTCTAAATGTACTAATTCCATAATCTTAGCCAGAAATACTGTAACTGCTATTGAATAACCAATTATAATCAATTTAAAGTATGTTAAAGTTTGATCAAATGATCAAATAAAAATTTGTAAGATTGCTCTGTTGGTTGGGTGGGTGGTTGGTTGTGTTTTATGGCATATCAACCTTTGTAGGCAATTCAATGCCAAATCCATTTTAATATAAATAATCAGTTCTATTTCAAATAATTCAGTTTAGCATGTGTATACAGTTTAATTGTCAAAAACATTTATATCTCAACCTATTCAGTTTAGTCAAACAGTCCTAATCCAAACAATTCAGTTTAGCATAAGTATGCAGTTTAGTTCTATTCAACCCATAGATAGGGCCTTATCAGGTGCAACCATTCCGGGCCAGAGTGGACTTGGGAGCAATAGCAATGAAGGGATGCTCCGCATTCCTCAAAGCCCCAGTATCAGTGGAACATCATCATCAGATTTTTTTGTGTCATATCAGGACACTCGTTGGGGGGTCTTACCCCTCTGCAAAGGTGCAGTTGGTATATTCTACAGCCCCAGCTGACTGGGCAATTCAGAGAGTTAATGTCAAAACAGTTTTATTGAAAGAAATTAGTGACATTTATATAGTACCACACACACACACACACACACACACACACACACACACACACACACACACACATATATATATATATATATATATATATATATATATATACATAAACCATCCTGGAAAAACCGCTTTGAAATAGGATTGACAGATATTGCTTGCTATTTAGACATCTAAATAAACAAATGCCTAAGTTCAGTATCTGACTAAAACAGTTATAGATAATTTGAAAGTTATCTGAGCTAGGCTTCTCAATGGAGGCATCTACGATTAAGGAATTTCTTGATATCTGCAGTTTTGTATTTCACAAGGTACTCAGTAGTTCTGGATTTCTTTCAAACAAAACGAAGATTTAAAAAATAAACGCTATGTTTGGTGCAATGGTTAGAGAGCGAAACTATATCATTACTGGTAAGTGCGTTTTATACAAGGGGCTTCATAATTCTGGCCTTGTGCCAAACAAAATAAGCTTATGAAATCACTACGATAACTTTAACCCGATACCAACATTACGTTGAATGAATGATGGACTTATTAGCAATGGCTTGCGAGACAAGTACTAGTTTACTACAGATGTTTCAGCAGCTTTGTTGTATGTTAGCTCAGAAAATTTGAAGAACCCACTTTTCTCAAAAACTGATTAGTAGAGGGGGACAAGAGAACAGAACTAACCAAGCATATCTTTTACATCATTTTATATGTGTGTATTTAATTAGTTATAATTGATAAGTATATAAGGATGTACCAGCTGAGGAGATGTTAATTAATAAATGCCCGCTCTGTCTAAGCCTTGATTATTTTTGTTGGAGACCCAATGTCTCCAACTTCAACTTCTCAAGAGATTCAGCTACGCACGAAAAGCAATTATTTGGTTTGGTTTGGCTTATGGCATATCAACCCTTGTGGGCTATTTAATTACAAATCCTGTTTATATATATATGAGGTGTCTTCAATAAGTTTCCAGACTTCTTTCGTATGGGCACTTTTATTGATAGTACACACATGAAACTTTAGTCCCCTTCGAAGTAATCTCCTCCGGCTGCAATGCACTTGTTCTACCGTTCCAACAACTTCTGAAAGACCACATGGAAGTACTCGTGTGTTAGCGTGTCAATGACCTTCGTCAGAGCGTCTTTCATCTCCTCAATTGTCTCATTACGACAGCTTCTAAGTTTTTCCTTGAGCTTAGGGAATTACCAAAAGTCACAGGGAGCAAGGTCTGGACTATAGGGAGGATGAGGAACTGTCTTGATGCCCATCTTGGTCTAATAGTCTGTGACAAGGATGGAGTTGTGGACTGGTGCATTGTCCTGGTGGAAATACCACTGACCCGATTTGAAGAGTGCTGGCCTCTTCCAACGGAAAAAAAACCTCAACTGAGTATTCCTTGTTGACTATCTGTTCAGTGGGAATCCAGTGCATGTAGATCATGCCAGTGCTGTAAAAAAAAAGAGATCATCTAAAGTTTGCGGGTGAACTTGATCTGTCTGGCCTTCTTGGGTCTTGGAGAGCCAGCATGCTTCCACTGGGAACTCTGTCTCTTGGTCTCTGAGTCATAGCAGTAGATCCAGTTTTCATCGCAGGTCACCAGAGCATCAAGAACAGCGGGATCTGAATTGATCAGCTCGACCATCTCACTGCTGTCATGACAACGTCTTTCTTTCTGATCTTCTCTGAGCACATTAGGACAAACTTCCGCATCTTCAGTTCCTCGCGAATTGTGTGTACAGTTCCCACACTGACATCAAACTGTGCACTAATTGTCTCAATAGACACACGACGGTCCTTAGCCTTGAAATTCTTTATTTGGCCAATCAACTTTGGTGTTCTGACTTCCTTACTCCTCCCACACCTCTCATCATCCCTCACTGACTCCCTGTCTTCCTTGAATCTCTTATACCACTCAAAAACTGATGCTCAATTCATGCAAGATGGTCGAAAAGCAGTCTAAAGCATTCCACACGTTTCTGTGCCATTTTTTCCCAAGTTTAAAACAGAATTTTATTGCATATCGTTCTTCTAAAGTGTCCTCACGTCCAGATTGGATTTTTGAAATTCACCAGCTGTGAGAAGCAGGATTTAGTAGGGTGTATTCCAATTGCTACTGTAGCTGTTCATTTAAACCTGAAATCATAAAAATTGGTCAGTCATCTCATAAGATGTATAACCATAACATACTAAATTTTCAAGAGTCTTCAACAATTTTAAATACTTGTACAAAAAAGTCTGGAAACTTATTGAAGTCACCTCGTATATGCGTGTGACTTATAAGTGAATAGTTTTTAGGTAACATTATTTTTAAACTAGTTTGGTTTGGTTTCTTTGTTTTAATGGCATATCAGCCTTTGTAGGTTATTTAATGCCAAATCCATTCTCCTAGAACTGTAGTGGTACTATTTAACCCATAGCTGGGAGGATAAGAGGGTTCATACCTTTCCCAAGGGTATTTGTCCGAAAGTGAACGTCATAGCGCGACAAGAATACGAACTCGCTTACTACGATTCCGCAGTCTATTGCTTTAACCATTACACCACGAGGACACCCCCCGCTTTTAAACTAGTCCGAGCTCATTTGTTTACACAGAGTTAAAGGGTTTCAAGTATGGTTATCCAACACTAATAATTCTAATTAATATTGATCATATTTTGCATAAAGTTAAATGGTATTGCTACTTAACAAATAATTCTACTTATTAAATGGTCTCAAGTACCACTATCCAAAACCAACTATTCCATTCAACATTGATATTTTGTCTGCACGCAATTAAATGTTTTAAAGCATTGCTTGCACACAGTTAAATGTTTTCAGTGTAGTAAATGACTGAGTAGTTCTATTTGACCCATAGATAGGACTCTAAAAGGTACTACTGCTCTGAGTCAAAGTGGACCTGGGAGTTATGGCAATGAAGGAGTACTCCATATTACCTAAAACTCTAGGACTAAAGCCTCATCATCAAATGCAGTTTAGTGTCATACACCGGATTTTGAGTGGGGGAAGGTCTTACCCCTCTGTAGAGATGCCGTCAAGATATTCCACAGCCCCAGTCAATAGGTCGAGCAATTACTTTGTTGCATACAAGAATGTGCATCTTCCTCTCTCTCTCTCTTTCTCTCTCTCTCTCTCTCTGATTCTCTCTCTCTATATATATATATATATATCATGAATCGTAAAAAAAATAGCAGATCCCCAGATGTATGATGGCTTTGGGTAAAAAAAACAAAAAAAAACGGGACCAACATGCAGCGGTAGCAAAATTGGCAACAGGACTTTTTTAAATTAGAAATTGTCCATAGCAAAGTTCACTGAGCCGGTTGAATTATTGAATAAAAGATTGGATATCAGTGTTTTGATTGGTACTTCCTACATCATTTCCTTCCAGATTAAGTTGTATGTTTATAGTAATTTACAAAGCTCATTGCTTCGATGTGGCACAAGGCCGAATGAATGGGGCGCCCAACGAGACTCGAACTCACTCGTGTAGGTTTGCTAGTCTAGCTTGCTAACCGTTACACCACCAGAGGTGCCCAAGTTGTAAGTTTATAAGCCAGTATAAATAAACTTGCATTGTATAGTTCTTTACTCCTATATACACATTTCGATTACAGCATTTTGATTGGTAAGTTTTATGCCAATACAATTTCGTACAGCAAACAATTAATAAATTTTGTAAAAAGAGGAAACATACTGGGAATTTTCCTCGTTGTTTACAGGGAGGGAAACAATGCTGTAGATTTGGAATGTCACCTCTCTTTTTACAACTGAAATAACATTAACAACCCAACGTTCGGATCTAGTGATGTGGTCTGTAAATTAAAAAAAGAGTTTACGTCGTTGAATTAACAGTTTCTTTTGAGGAAAACATTGACTGAACGCATCAACGTAGGCTGCAAAAGAACAAAGATCTGGACGACCAATGCGAATAAAATGGCTGGACCACCGATATATATCCCATTGAATTCGGATTATGAGGTCTTATAACAAATTCGACCGCTGCAATATCTGACTAAACTCAGCTTGTTCCCAACAGAAAAATGGAAATATACCGAGAGGCTCCAAGATCAGACAGAAGCATACATTTTCTTAGACATGGTATTCTCAGTGGCGTAAAACCACCAAAGCCAAGTGGTATCGTCGTTGCTGCGGCTTACTTAATTAGAAATAATGATACTTCAGTCCTGAAAGTCATATTTCCCCACAGAGTCATCATCTAATGATGGCTTATTTTGGTGGCACAGTGTAAGTTATATATATATAGTATTTTAAAATTTCATCAACTTCTTACATGCACACCAATATATATATATATATATATATATATATATATTGAATATTGATCGGAAAGATCTTTTTGACAGGTTTCGTAAGCGGCAAAACAGGATGTGCTCCTGTTTCCTAAAGTAAACAGAATGTAGCTTCTTCCTCTTCGGGGGTGCCGCGTAAGTTGTGTGTATGGTATGCTAGATTGTGGACGTGTGACCATAAGGATTGTGTGGGCGTTCAGAAAAGTATATAAACTTGGGAAATTTCGCCTCGAGAGAACGAGCAAGTCCGGCAGAAGAACTACAAGATGTTACACCGCACTGGGCACTGGTCTTGCGCCATACAGCTCAGGGTTGAGAGGTAGAGAAATACCTAAGTGGTCCTAGACTCCCGAAAGCGGTGCCTTGAGATGGCTCTGACGAGACTAATGAAAGTTGAGAAGTGAGTAGAAACTAACATGATTTGGTGCCTTGAGATGGCCCTGACAAAACTCGCGAAAGTAGAGATGTGAGGATAAACTATGATGATTCAATACCTCAAAATAATGCCAGACTCACGAAAGCAGAGAATCGAAGAGAAACTAAGATGATTCAATACTTTGAGATGGCCCAGTAGCAGTCTCGCGAAAGCAGAACGAAGAAGAAGCAGTTCACTGAAGATTCGTATCTCACCTTGTGAGTCTTCGATTCTCTCCCTCACTCTACTATTATGTACGTTTTGTGTTATAAAAGGAAAAAAAAAGAAACAAATTATATTTTTATACATCAGTGTTGGTGTTCTTCTTCGCGGTATACAATATATTTGATTTGGTGCTTTCCGACCAGTTACGTCACCGACATATTTTGATAAAGAACCTGTGTGCAATCAAGCAGGAAGAGCAGACCGTGGCTTAACAGCATAGACGGCTTGAACCGACAGGGAAAAAAAAAAAATATATATATAAGTAGGTGATTTCGCTTTTACCTATTTAGCTTATTTATGTATTTTTCAAAAACGTGGAATAAAAAAGAAGATCGTAAAATGGAAGCCGGGCTTTCAACTGATCTTAAACTGTTAATTACACTGAATTGATATTACGGTTAAATTCTTTTGATATTATCTACACTTCCTCTCAGATAATGGTTGCAGTTAATTTATTTCTTTAACAATAATATAATATGAATTGTAAATCAGTAGGTCTTTTACGAGGACCTGCAGAATGAAGTCAAATTAAAAATTGTTGAATTTACAATTTTAATAAGGCACAAAAGATTGAGTAGCAGTTGTATTCTTATAATTAATCTGTGAATTGTAGTTGTACATGGTAGAAACAGCGGTTTCTGCATAGAATAATTTCTAAACTATAGAAAAAGCGAGGTAGTTTAAAAATCGAGCAAGGTTCATATGGTAATTATTTTGGGCCTGTATCTTATAGAATCATGTCTATGGTGATTTTTTCTTCTTTTCCTCGGTTTTTATTCCCTAATTCTTCTGTTATTACATTGTTCGACATGCACTGTATATAATGGACGTTTCCTGAGTTCGAATATACTATGTTCAAAATTAAGCTGTAATATGTGAACCTAAGCAGAAAAACATTTGGTATTGGTCGAATGTCATTTATCCGATGTCAGTTTTAAAATTTAAGAATGGTTTAGTCATATGTAATACGGTGTGAAGGAAACGAACATGTTTTTAATTGATGGAACTATTGTATCAACTTATGGTGATTGAAAGCACTTCTGAAAAAAGGGGAAAAAAGAAGAAACTGCTTCTTTATCGACGCAATATGTGCAATATATCTTAAATGAACAATAGGGATTTCGAGTTTTTATTGTGATTGTTTTATTTTGTTATTGTTGTTGTTGTTTCTTTTGTTTTTAGTTTTTGTTTTGTTTTTGTGGCCTAGTCGGAGGAAAACGCGGAAAAAGTTCACAAGAGAACATTTTGAAAAAAAGGATTGTGAGGAATGTTGAATATTGACCGGAGAGATCCTTTGACATGATGCATAATTTATGTGGATTGCATTTCAGGATGTGAACTTGTTTCCTAAAGTAAACAGCATGATGCCCAAGCGGAAATGCCGTGTAAGTTGCGTAGATGGCATAATAAGAAATAGACCTGTTTCCTAAAGTAAACAGAACGCAGCTGCATCCTCAGCGGAAGTGCCACGTAAGTTGTGGGAGGGGGCATGCTAAACAAGAGGCATGTTCATGCGCAACGCTTAAGAGAAAGGTGTGTCCACAAGAATATCGTTGGCGCCCGGAAAATTATATAAACCAACGAAGATTTCGACCCGGGATAACAATAAAGATCGGCAGAAGAGCTATTAGACATTACACCGCTCAGAGAGCTAGCCTTGGGTCATACTCCTCTGGGTTGAGAGGTAGATAAATAAATACGTAAGCTAAAGTAAAGATGTGAGTAAAAACTAAGATGATTTGATGCCTTGAAATAATGTCAGACTCACGAAAGCAGAGAAGCGAAAAGAAACCAAAATGATTCAATGCTATGAGATGTCTCTGTAACAGTCTCTCGAAAGCAGAACAAAGAAGAATGAAAGCAGAACGAAGAAGCAGTTCACATGTATACAACATTTATATTGAAGTCCGTTAAGTGAGGTTTTGCGTAAAAAATATTTTTGTCTAGTGATTGGGTACTTTTTTAATAAAAGATAAGATTTCAGTAACAAGAGTGTATTTGCTTTTAATTCGATAAAAGATATGCACTAAATTATAAAAAGTTATCATACAACAGGATCGTATTTTTTTCCTCAATAAAACCAACACCTGCCGTAATTGTCACTTTGTAAATTCATCATTTTTCGAACAGTTTTTGAAAATATTCCCACATCATAACAGACCCACCACCATGCTTAACTATTGGAAGCACACACTCGTCATTAAATATTTCTCCAAGTTTTCTTCTCACATACACACTCCTCTTACAAGGAAAATGTTCAAATTTCGACTTATCTATTCACAATATATTCTGCCATTCTCTTAATATGCAGTGCGAATGAATTTTTAGCCTATAATAGGTGAACTAAGTCGATTTTTTACTGTTGAGATTGACACTGGTTACTACCGAGAGGAATTAAGTAGAGCTGTCAACTCTGGAACATTTTTCATTCTATGTACTTTGCTCTCCATAACCAAGTACTTATCTTCATTAGTAGTTGTCACTTTTAGTGCTCTCGCTTTTATACAGTTAACATTTGCGTGAGCATCTATCCGCCTTAATTGTGAATATTGTGCCACCATGTCTAAAAATCTTCAACTGCTTGGTAACTTGTCTTTGAGAGTAACCTTTTCAATAACATAACTTTTTTGTTTGGTTATCTCAAAAATTATACTGAGGGATTAATGGTGAAATTAAGATATCATGTGTCGTATAGAAAATATTCATTATTTAACAAAATATATTGTGGATAGACAACTCTAAATTTGACATTTTTGCTAGTAAGAAAAGAGTGAATGTAAGAATAAAACCCAGAGGGAAACTGAAAAATAAACCAAATACATAATAGTTACTGAAATCTTATCTTTTACTTTAAATAAATACAAAGTATCTCATTTTAAGGTGTTGTTTGAAGAAATGCGGGGTGGCCACAAACTTATATATATATATATATATATATATAATTTTACTTATCTACAGATACCTGTTCTTATCGCAATCCGATCTCCTTACGTCAAAAAACTGAATTCTTGAATGTTTGTTTATTTGTATTCCCTGATACCATTTGTTTTATGACGTGGAGGTTTATCAGTAAACAATAAATTTATCTCAACTCCTATCCAACGATTTGCCAAAAATGTAAAACAATTATCTCTGGGTGACAGGCAGAATTTTATCCAGGGAAGTGATTCGACTGTAATTTCTCGTTTGCCAACCTTGTGACATGCAATATTAGCCAGCGTTGTAATAAGAGGAAGAGACCACCAACACGTAACTGAATGGTTCTCAACGAGACATCTTGAAAAAAAAACAAAGTTCTTTTAATAATTTTTTAGAGAGGCAACTAATAGAAAAATAGAAAAAAGCAGTGGTGGACATTTCATCTTATCAAATTCAATATGCAGAACAGCTTCCAGTCAAAAATATCATTACTAATCTTGACAGGATCCACGAAATTTGTATATATCCACATATTCTACAGACCTATCTATCTATCTTGCTAGCTAGCTATTCCTTTTAGTCGGTATATGTCGGTTCAGGCTTAATATACATTTGTCTTTGTTAATATCTCATCTATCTATCTATCTATGTGCCTATCTGTCTATCCAAACATCTCTCTTATATCTATATCAGAGTTCTTTCTGGTCTATAACCTCGTAATAAAAACAATCATGTCTATTTCAGATATTATAAGTTCTTTTGGGATTTATCTCGTAAACAAGAAGTGGTGAACTAGTTTCTGTTCAGTCGATGAAGAAAAGATTCATTCTCTTATAAATCTTAGCCTACCCCCATAGGAGAAGGGCGGTCCAAATACACTTCTGTTTCTCTTTGAGTTTAAAACTAAACTATTTACGTTTTTAATCTCTCTTGAAATTCGCATGTAACTGTCCACAGCCGATGAAATGGGCTCTCTTGCTTTCCTCACTGTAGGAAGTGCTGGTGGTTGAACTTCAACCCTCTGTCAACCAATCCTACCGAAAGTTCACGACATCCGGTAGGTTGGTGAATGAAACTATAATATGTCCGATTTTTATAAATAGCTGTCTTCAAAATGATTCTTTATTTTCGCCACAGTATCCACCTAGCTCCTCTGCTACTGGGGCAGGATGCAGCTATTTTGTTGGCGGTAGTCATCTCATGCGCCCGGTTGCTTAGACTCGGTCGGTATTCCCTACCTTTGGGGTTACTTCAGAAAATAAACCTGACCCTTTCCCTTTTAGACGAACGAGAAAATCCCGCCAGCGATAGATGATCAAATTTTTAGGCGGAGGTCATCTCACACCCACAAATGCACAGTGAAGGACCGTGCTACAAATTGCCTGGTCTTAGTCAACATCATCATCTTCCCCTTGGAAGCACATTAGTTCTAGAACTCTCGAAAGAGTGAGATTCCTTACTGTTGCTATTACTCCCAAGTCTACTGTGACCCGAAGGGATAATACTTGTTAGGGTCCCATCCATGGGTCAAATACTTCCGTTTGAAAATTATTATTATAGAATACATTTGGTTTCTTTGTTGTATTACTGATCAAACTTCGTGGGCTATTTAAAGCCAAAGCCATGTTTGTAGAGTGACAGTAGTGGTACTATTTAAATCATAGGTTGTGGAGGTAAGAGGTTCATTCGTTTCTCAAGGGTATTTGTCTGAAAGTGAATGTAGTAGCGTTACTCGTTAACAACGGTGTTACAGTCCAGCATGTAAGCCATAGCTCGACGAGTTCTTTCCTCTATCAGATAGGAATGTTAAAGATGATATAACTGTATGCAAACAAATGATTGTAACTATTGAATAAGGGTAGGTTCTTGAAACAGTTGAGTATAAATTATTAGTATTTGATAGGAATACTGTAAGCAAATTATTAGTAATAGAAATATTTGATAACATATAAGTTTGTTTGTTTGGTTGGTTGGTTTTTGTGGCATATCAAACATGGTAGGTTATTTTATGCCAAATCTATTTTTATACAAATAAACAGTTCTATTTCAAACAATTCAGTTTAGCATAAGTACACGCTTTGATTGTAAAAACATTTCTATTTCAAGCTATTCAGTTTAGTCAAACAGTTCTAATTCAAAAAATCCAGTTTCGTATAAGTATACTTTTTGTTTACACACAGTTAAATGTCAAAACAGTTCCATTTCAAACAATTTACTTTAAAGTAAGTACAGTTTCAATGTCAAAAACAGTTGTAATTCAAACAATTTAGTTTAGTTCTATTTGACTTATAGATAGGACCCTATCAGGTGCTACCACTCCGGACCATTGCAATGAATGGGTACTCTGCATTCTCCAAAGCTCCAGCATTACTGGAACCTCACAATCATATTGTTTAGTGTCATATCCAAGACACTCGTGAGGGTCACCCCTCTGCAGAGATGAAGTCGGTGCATTCTACAGCCACAACCGACTGGGCAAATAACATATAACTGAGTATAAACAAATAATTATTGTTTTATAGACAAACAAAAAATGAGATTAAAAATGATTGTAATATAACGTTGAAAATATAGTTACGATTATAATCAAATATTTACAAATTAATCAAATTTCGACATTTAATAACCCATATGGGTTTATATGCTGTTAAATGAACTAAATTAAATCTTAATACAAGTAATTTGTACACAATTATATTATTTAAAATATACCTATCAAATAATAATTTTCAACTAGTTATATAAATATTCCTATATAATAATCATTTTTACACATGTTTTCACATTTATTTGTTCCAGAAATGGGACCTTTACTAGAACTATCACTCTGGGTCAAAGTGGACATGGTGTTATATACTCACATAATAAATATGCTTATATACACATATACATGTTCATGCAGCATCACAACGACACCATAATTAAGACGCATGAAGAAAGGAAGCAAGAGGGAAAACGCAGGAAGACTTCTTTAACAAAATATTTACCTCTCCATTTATTGCAAGGGTTCGAAAGGGTTGTTGAAGGGTTTGCATGTGAGAGGATGCTGGAGACCGAACATAAACTTCATATTTTGACCCCACTGTTATGACTGTCACATTGTGTCTTTCTTGTTCTCTTAGATGCTCAACCAGAGGTCTTGGGGTCCACTCCATCGGGGCTTTTCCGAGGGCCCCCTAGGTCGGGTGTGGCCTTCCCTACCACATCTCGTCTCTAACTTTCTGGGAGTCTGCTGGCAACTGCATCGGGGGTTTCCGAGGTCCCCCTCGGTCGGGTGTGGCCTTCCCTACCACATCTCGTCTCTAACTCTCTGGGAGTCTGCTGGCAACTGCTCTGGGACCCAAACTCAACTGAGTTAAATAATAACTCAACGCCCACACGATCGCCTACTGGATCTTTGAAATCGAATGTTTTTTCTTCATCAAGCGGAAATAACTGTCATGCAGTTCAGAGGTTACTCTCTTCCGGTGCATGACTGTAATGGCACAATGGGACCTTCACCTTGTCCCATATCATAAGCTTTAATCCGCCCACGCGATCTCTTTCGATTACTGGCTGTTGGAATGTGTCACTTCCTTCCGGTGTATTACCTTGGAATAGTATTTTTGGGCCGGGTCGAAGGTCAAAATATAACAATGGGAGTAATGGTAATGAAGAGTTGACTTCGCACTTCCAAGAACTCCAAAACTAGAGTCTCTCTGTGGGATTCAATATGGACATAGAAATATATATATCGCTCCAAATTGGATATATTTAGGAATGATCTCAAGTATCTTTGTTCTTTGTCACGACTTAACAACGCTGTAAGCTTAAGCCTTTTCACGTGATCGTCTTTCACATTGACGACCCACTATTTCTGAAAGCAAAAAAGAAATCACTGTGTTACGATGAAGGCGGAGTTTAGAAATCATCACCAACAAGGAGCTCAGCTCTCTTGACACACAAAATGCAGCTTGAACCCCCATGAGTGATTTCCTCGCCACAGGGGTTAGATTCTTTACACCGTTGGGATAGGTGTCTTAACAGTTCTGGAATAAAAAGTGTATTGTAGCCAAAAATATATAACCTTCCAAAGGTACAGTGAAAGTAAGGAATATGAAATTGGATCTGAGGGACATTACAAAAAATCTCAAAAAAGGTTTACAGTAGCTTCGAAAGAACCAACTACACTTTTTACGATACCATAAAGATTTTGATGGAGAAGAATTAATTATTTACAATGTAAAAGTTAATCTTAGAATTTTTGACTTTTTTTTTTTTGGCTATCCTTAGACTTCCTTTCCATGGTTTGTTGCTTGGCAACCTTGACAGACCTTGATATGCCAAAGTCAGTCATTGTTACCAATCACATGTGGTGCAAAAATGTTAATGCAAATTATTTTCAATTATTACTAGTTATGATAGAACATATAATGGTGCACACAATGTTAGAATTAGATAGGAATAATTGGAGTCAAATAGCCCTATGTAAATTATTAATATTAGATTGGAATACTTGAAACTATATAACTGTGTGCAAATTATGAGTAATAAGAATAGTTACTTAAAGTTGACATATCATTATTAGTAGTAGTTACTTGAAAAAAGACTGACTTCGGCATTAAAAAATCTGATATGCAGTAAAACCAACCAACCAACCCACCAACTAATCAACCTTCAATTCTCATGTCGTTATTATCATCATTAGTCTTGTAACCTTGTAAGGTGTTGGGGGTTGTAGAGGCACCATGGATAACTCTCAGAAAATCACTTGCTCTCCATCTTGAATATGGTAGTTGATATCATCATGTGAAATACCTTGGGCAAGAAATTGTGGCGGCGACCGGCCCTCTCTAAGTTTAATTAATTTTTGGTGGTTCGCACGGGTTTTGAACCTATGTAGTTCTCGGAACCCGTCCATCCTACATAGTGCCTTCATCAAAAGGGTTATTCTCTTAGTGGTGCCGTGTTATCACCACCCCTCCAGTTGAAGCAGTTTCCCAGGGCATGTCACTTGAAACCAGCACGTAAAAGTTTGATTTTTCCCAAGATTAGGAGTCTACTATGTTTCAAATTGTATACTCCATCATTATTTCGTTTTTTATTTTAATTAAATGCAAATCCAGAACGGTAAGACATTGGAAAAAAGGGGTAAGGGCTGGGTTTAATGCTTAAGGTGACACCATAATGGGAAATTCTTGGTTTTCGCATTAAACTGACCTTGTGTCATATCTCACCACCGTAGTGGTAGTGGTAGTGCTAAATCCTCTCTTCGTGGATGTTCTTCATTATCGTCAGAGTAACTTCTTTTGTACTAGAACGCTGAACGAGCTCCAGTTTTTTTTTATGGAGAAAGGAAACAAACAAACAAACAAGAGTATCATGATTGATTATGGCGGGAATCTTTTTTTAATCAATAGCATAGAAATAATTTCTTAAATATATCGAACTGACGTTGTTTATTATTTTAGATTTTAGGAAAGATGAAAGGTCGAGTTACTTGTTATTTCAGGTCTATTTTGTGTTGAGCTCAATCCCTTTCAATCCTCTTACGATTGTCAATATGATCTTCATTTTAGATCTTCTTCGAGATTCTGACCATCTCTCTTCGAGGTTTGCGACATGTCTGATGACCCCGACTACCGGTGTTGTATAGCAGCGAAATACGGCCACACTGATGTCAAAAGATATAATCTGCTTCTTTTATTTTCTTTTATTATCCAAAACGTACGGATGGGTCGAGTACGGAGGGTCGACGACGGCTGAGATGCACACACATGGGCCGAGGTAAAAATCTTCTGTGAACCCCTTTTTCTTCCTTCTTGTCGGGTCGAAATCTTCCTGGTTATGTAACATCCTGGACCTCCACACAAGTTCTCGTGATCACACCTCCTCCAGCCTTATGCTTACTCCTCGTTATTACGCTTCCTTCTAGCATGCCACCGGGGCAATTTAGGCGGCATTTCCACCGAGAACACCAGCGTCTGGTTTGGTTTCGGTACCAGGTGTATTTCTTGTTATTTTTGTTCAACCAAGATTCGACTTCCACTGCTGCATCGACAGATGTCAAATGGGTCTTCAAATCAATATCTGCAACCGGTTCTTCTGTCAATATGCTCAGCTTTCATGATTAAACTTTATTAAGTAATCACGTCATCTTCCTTGTAATCGTTTATTCCTGAGAATATGAATTGTCAAAGGAAATAACCGATTAACAACAACATCATTCTCAAAATACATAACATTGAGACATTCATACTTGATCCACCATCAAGGCATTTTCATTATCAATAAGTTTTCCAAACTATTCCTTTTAATATTGTTTGATTTGATTTGGTTCTTTGTTTAATGACATACCAACCTTCGTATATTTTTTAATGCCAAATTCATCCTCTTAAAAGAACTAGCTTGATACTATTTAACCCATAGGTGTGAGTTTAAGAGGGTTCATATCTATCCCAAGGGTATTTGTCCAAAAGTGAATGTAATAGCGCGACTGGAATTTTTCGAAGCAACGGTTCAGCACTTTAGCCATTACGCCATAGGCTATTGTGTCGTAGGCGGGGTAATTATACACTTCACTCCAAATGACATTTTTTATAACTGCTGGATAAATGTTCCGAGGCCGCACGCTTAGGTTCTAGCCTATTCACAACACTGAAGGGTTGGCTTCCTTAGAAAGCACCTGCCCCTTGACTAAAATAGCAAAGGTCAGGTTCATTGTCCGATGCCGAAGACACCACTCAAGGTGGGAATACTGGAGGAAACCGAGCAATTTTTAACACTGTTCTTGACCTTGCATTCGTGCACAGGAGTGTGTCGGCCTAAAAAAGGACTTTGTGTTACATTCTACTCGTGGCGGAAGGACTTGATGGTTTGAAATATCCCGTTCCTTTCAAGTGATATCTATTTGACTACCAATCTAAGTAATTATTTATTTATTTACTTAATCGACCCTCTTAAGGGTCCACCTCGTTACACAGACAACAAAATGAGCATGAATTTCCGTGCCCCCCATATATATATATATATATATATATATATTCATGCATCTGCAAAAATAGATAGAGAACTACCAACAAAGCCCTCGTCTCGTCAGATGATAATATTTAGATCAGGTATGATTTTGGGGCTTAAACATCATTACTACTATTAAATCGAATTTAGTCAGATATGAAGTATATATTTATGTAGAGAGAGACCCAAACAGAGGCAGACGGATTTAAATGAGGGTTCCAGTATAGTTCTCCAACCAAGAATTGAATAACATTTTTTCTGAATTTTTATTGAATCGTTATTATTTTGTAAATAGAAAGAGGATCATTTAATAAGTTTCCAGACTTTTTTCGTATGGGCACTTTTATTGATAGTACACACATGAAACTCTAGTCCCCTTCGAAGTAGTCTCTTCCAGCTGCAATACACTTGTTGTACCGTTACAACAACTTCTGGAAGGCCCCATGGAAGTCCTCGTATGTGAGCGTGTCAATGATCTTCGTCACAGCGTCTTTCATCTCCTCAATTGTCTCATGACGACAGCCTGTGAGCTTAGGGAATAACCAAAAGTCACAGGGAGCAAGGTCTGGACAATAGGGAGGATGAGGAACTGTCTTGATGCCCATCTTGGTCAAATAGTCTGTGACAAGGATGGAGTTGTGGACTGGTGCATTCTCCTGGTGGAAATGCCACTGACCCGATTTGAAGAGTGCTGGCCTCTTCCGACGAAATCTCTTCCTGAACTCCCTTAAAACCTCAACATAGTAACCGTAGCCCTAACCCTTTGGTCAATCCACTCTGAGATATTGATTTCCTAGCTTCTCCCACACCTCTCATCATCACTCACAGACTCCCTTCCTTCCTTGAATCTCTTATGCCACTCAAAAACTGATACTCGATTCATGCAAGATGGTCGAAAAGCAGTCTGAAGCATTCCATACAATTCCGACAATTTTAAATACCTGTACAAAAAATGTCCGGAAACTTATTGAAGGCACCACGTAACTTAACAATTTTGGTTCAAGTAATTTGATGAACGTTGCTTCGATAGTGTTGAGTTCCTGGCTGAATAAGTGGAAAAACATGTATATTTTATAACTCTAGGTTACTCCATTCTTGCTCGAACCAAGAACTTTTCATTACTACTTCATATATATATATATATATATATATATATATATATATATATATATATATATATATATAATGGACTCTACAGTCAATCTTGACGTATGTAAAACCAATGGTTCATTTAAAAAAGTGAACCACTGGACGACCAACTAAGGTGATTTTTTATAGTGTGTGAATTCTACTGGTGACAGTAGAATCGTGCCCCAAATTGTCACAGGTTCTCTCAAATAAGATTCCTCGGGCTTTAAATTCAGAGTTTTCCTTCCCCTACACCAGTTTCCCAACTGAGACTAGTGAGCACAGTCTGCCCTGCTGAGACTAAAGAGCCAAGTCTGCCCAACTGAGACTAGAGAGTGCAGTCAGCCCTACTATTTACACATCGCTCGAAGGGGAATAACTTGGTGCATACCTTTTCCAGGGGTACTTGCGCTAGGTGAAATGTAGTCTTGTTCAGAACTTGTACTCGTGTTACCGTGCTCATTTCCTACGACGATATACAAATGTAAGAATAGCTTCTAGTCACTGATCTACATTGATATATATATACATATATATATATAGAGAGAGAGAGAGACAGAGAGAGACAGAGACAGAGAAATAAAGCAAAAGAGATTGAGAGGGAGAGAGAAAGAGAGTAGTGACTAGTGTAACCTATCCATTTATGTACTTGTATATATATTCACATGTCCATAGTTTGCGTACTTATAAATTCATACTATTGTTTTTTATGCTAAGCTTAAACTGCTTAAAAAGGATTTAACGCCGACTTACAAACGAGACCATCTCCTCTTGGATACGAGCTGCTTTTTCTCTTTTCTTCTTCTTCTTCTTCATATATATATATATATATATATATGAAAATATTATTCTTGGAAATCCTGTTTTTACTTGCACTGCTGCCCCCAACATATTTAGAGTAAGTTTAAAGTTTCAGAAGTTATGACACTATTATTCCCGAAAGAAATATAAGCTTGAAGAGTTACAGTTTTAAAAGCTATTTTGCTTCATGATTCTCTCAGGTTTATGCAAAAGTCCACTGCGCCAACATTTATACAATGTTAGGGAAATCTTTAAAATGTTTTTGCTGAGCTTTTTATTGTGTTTGCAATCATCCATATGTAGTTCGTTTTTTACATGTTATGAGAAAAAATGAAGTTTGAAAAATATTTATCAGTCATTGAGGTACTCGGTCAAATGTCCTCACCTTTGTTGTTATTATAAGTCACAAAGTTTCGACCGTTGTACAGTCCGGCCTTCTGGTACCTTCGAACTCAACAATTTATTGAATCAACTCATTCTTAAAATTTTTTTTCTAAATTTCTGTTTAAAGTGGGTGAGGTAAAAACTTTCGCATAAAATGTAAAAATACTTTTGACTTCATAAGTAAACAAAGCCAGGTCCATAAATTAGATATTAATATAAGCAAATTTTATCTGAATTTCTGACATAGCGAATTATCATTTTTAGTCGTACATATGCATATTACTAATGTGTTCTAAGATGGTCATTATGAAAATAAAAACTTAGTCATTTCTATTATCATTATCATAATCAAGACGCACTGACAGAATGGAGTTCTCGACTCCTTTCTCGCAATCTGTCCCTATCATCTATCACTCCTGGTTTGTCTTCTAGACTTCATCCAGTGTCAGCACTAGGGTGATGTACATAAGTCTTTGCTGGACGGTCAATACTAGTGTGTCCATGAGTAGGAGTCCATGAGAGAACGTCGTCATTGTTTCTTCAGCACTGTCCCGCGTGTTTGTTTTTTTTTCATCTTACTTAAATGATTTGCTTTTTTGTTGAGTGTTACTTTCAGGATTTGTTTAAAGCGGCACGTATCATCCATGTGTAATTCCCATTCAGCTTTTTCTCAATACATTTCGTTTGCGTCTATGAGAAAACTGCCCTCAGAGTTATTTCACCATTTCTATGTTTAACCGTTGTTTTTAGATATTCTGGTAATTATAATTCTGCTGATCTTCTAAGAAAAACTTCCGTTGCATCACTGTAAAGGCAAAAGTTTGACTCATCTGATCATATGCGCTCAAACCGCTCCTTAACAAAATTGCAGTCAGCCCTTGGCTTTCTTTTTAGCAAAAAGGGCTTCTAGCTTATATTTTTGACATAGTTTCATTTTCTTTTAGCCTTCTTGAAATAGTTCAATGAGATGAAGTCTTCCACTCACAAGTTTGGAACTCTTTAGCCAAGTTTTTCATGATTTTCTTCCTTTTTCTTTTTTTTTTTTTTTTTTTTGAGAGCAACAAAATTATTCGTTGGTCATATATTTTCATGATAGCTTTTGGATGACCAGAACAAATTTTGTGGTACAACAGATCTATTTAAACCTCAGATGAGAACTTAACAGGTACTGCCACTCCTGGTCAGAGTAAACCATCGAGTAATTACAATGAAGAGGTTCTCCACTTTCCGCAGATCCTTAGAAGTAGAGCCTCATCATATGATGCAGTTTAATGTCATACGTATGACACTCCTCTGCAGACATGACAATAAATAAATCAAATAAATCTGGCGAAGTGGCGTTGTGGCAACGTGCTGGACTGTGATATCGTGGTAAGGCAAATCGAGCTTAAATCGCACTATTATATTTACTCTAGGACCAAAAAGGAATGAACTTTTTTATTCCTCCGGGTATGAGTTAAATTGTAACACTATTGTCCTTAACCCATGCCATAAAACAAACCAACTAACCATGAAATAAATAGCTTTATTACGATTAGGTTCTGAAAAAAGAAAATAATTTCATTAAAAATCTGAAATATTACTTACTAAAGTGCCATTTAAAAAAAGGATCAAAAATAAAAAAGGTTCATTGTTTTTTTTTATTCTGTCCATCAGTGTATGAATAAAAGATTTGATCAAAAATATCTGGAAGATTTTGCGATGGTCTAATAACATTTCAGCAAGTACAAGAATATCAGCTGATTTTTTAAAACTGATCACAAGTATTATACTGTATTTGACGGCCTGTAAGACGCACATTTTTTAAATGTCCCAGATAATCCTTCTGCATCTTATAAGGTCAAGGGTCAGCTAATGCTTTATTGGCTTGTAGTGTTCTAGTTCAACAGTGACCCTAGAATTGAACCGCACACGTCTCTGCTAATGCAAACAAGTAGACAATCACTTTTACACCAACAATGTCAACTCTTTTTTAAGATAACAATGTATAACAGAAGTACTTATTGGTATTTCATATAAAATAACACCAGTTAGGAAGAAAATTAAGTGATGTCACTTAACCATGCATGTAAGTAAACAAACTAGCAGACGATTGTACACCAATTTTGAGATCATGCGCAAGATCCTCTGTGTTCGAAGCTAGAGATTATTGAGATTAGATACAAACAGTAGATATCGTTGTCAATACCATATTTGTTACCTCACAAACCAGGACTATTGTTTTCTAGTAGGTCCCAGCAAATATTAAGGTTTTCAAATATAAAATATTGGGATTTGATAAGGAGCTCAATACACATGAAACTTTTAAAATGACCTGATTGTGTGGAGGGCTACGAATGTTCGGCGAAAACCCTTCATCTGAACATTGTTGTTTAAACTCATTTATTCATTTAATTGCCAACCCAACTTGAGATTCTTCTTATAAGCCGTCATATACGCTACGTCGAGTGAAGCCATTTTCTCTGATTGGCGGTTCTTGTTGTTGACGGGTCAGAGTGATATGTAATACCACACAGGGTGATGTGGGGTAGACGCTTCACACGTAGTGCTTCCTTTAATTGTAGTTTTTATTTTTATTTTTCGAATTTCACTAGAACGTTTTAATGCCATATGTGATTAAGTTTCCTGCGCGTTTTGTGTCTACCACTATGTGATTTGCGTCAAGCTATTGGTGTGCAGAAGAGCGTGGATGTGGGTAGTTAAAAGCGACGAAAGCGTTGCTGCAAAATTTTGCTTCGTACATCACCGGTGTCACGTGATACAACAAAAACAACAAGAAAAGGTATGGCAGTGGCGGAGATGCAACTTACAATTGCTTGAAAACCGGAAGTTGCGTCCCGTGAAGTACGGGATTTTCAACTTGGCTAGCTTTTAAGGCTATTGTTGCCCTCGATGTGAAAGAGTTTCGTCGCTGGTGGCAGACATATGGTGAGGTTGGATAGATGAGATATTTCGAGGGCGAAGGAATGAAAGAAGCTGGAGAAAGACGGTAGGAAAGGTTGGCGTAGAAAGAAAGAAAGAAAGAAAGAACTGAAAAGCCACAGAAACAGCTTTGGGTCGGGTCTTGAAAAGAAAGAATAAAATGTCAGATGAACAATAAAAGAATTATCGTAAAAACTAAATAAAGGAACGAAAAGAATTTTTTTTTTAATTCAAATTAGGTAGAATATATAAAGAATAAAAATGAAAGAAGGAAATGTAAATGAATGAATAAATGAGAGAGAAACGACCCATACGAAAGAAAAGGCAAAAAAAAAGTTGGTTAATAAAATGAAAGCAAAAAAAAACTAAATAAAAGGCAGAAATGAATGAAAAAAAAAGAAAAAAACACTAACGTTGGATGAAAAGTGGAAAAAGAAAAAGACGGAAAGACAGAGATTAAAAGAAATAAAAAACAAGCAAACAAATGCAGTCATAAGAGAATAGTGGAATGAAGGAAGAAAAGAAGGAAAAACTAAAGCAAGAAAGAAAGAAAGGAAGACAAGAAAAGAAGGATGACATAAGTGGATAGAGTGCGTTAAAAAAAGCAACAAATAATTCGGTTAATATAAGAAAAGAAAACAAAGAAATCAATCCGACTCTCTCAAATGAATTGAACGAAGAAATAAAATAGTGGGAAAAAACGAGAACGCTTGGTCCTATTAAGACAGGACTTAACAATCACCTCGAGTAAATCTCAAGCATACGATACGCGAAGGAACTCCAACACGCACACACACACGCGCGTGCGCGCACTTAGAAAATAGACATATAATACAGAAATTTCGCGTGTAAATTAATACCGGGGTTTCATGTTAAATGTTGGTTCTCTTAAAACCCAAACTAAACCCGTACTATGTAAAGTGATATATATATATATATATATATATATATAAATATATCTATATATATATGTATATATGTAGCATCACTCAATAAGTCCCGGGCCTAACAAATAAAACAACAGATCTTTGGCAAAATTTTACATTATTCATTAATATAGGCTTCTTCTAGGGTGATACACTGATTCAACGCTTCTCTAACAATTCGAGGCCTTTTTGTAGAACGGTTTGTCTTTGGTCTCAAAATACCCTTCACTTTCCGATATCTCTTCTTCATTGGAGCCAAATCTTTTCCCCTAGAGTATTCTTTTGAGATTTGCAAATAGCCTGTTGTCGTTGGGAGCCAGATCTAGAGAATAGGATCGGTACGGGAGCAATTCGAAGTGCAATTCATGTAGTTTTGCCATTGTTGCGATTGACTTGTGACACGGTACATTGTCTTGTTGAAAGAGCACTTTTTCTTCTTCATTTGTGACTGGGTTGGGGGGGGGGCTTTTTTCAAACGCACCAATATGGCGATATGATATTCGCTATTGATGGTTCTTCCTTTCTCAAGGTAATCGATGAGCAAAATAACATGCACATCCCAAAATACGGAGGCCAAAACCTTGCCTGCTGATGTTTGTGTCTTTGGTCGCTTTGGACGACTTTCAACTGCTGCTGTCCACTCAACTGACTGTCGATTTGACTCCGGGGTGAAGTAGTGTTTTATGCATTGTCACATATTTACGCAAAAACTTCTTTTTGTTGCATTGAAACAGTTGCAAACAATGCTCTGAATTGTCGATGCATTGTTGTTTTTAATCGACTATGAGCAAATACGTCACCCACTTTGAACCCAGCTTTCTCTTCTTGATAAATGTTCGTGCAAAATGGTGAATACACTGTCTTCTGATATCTTCTACTCTGCTTTTCCACACAACTTCAATTTACGATCATCCAAAACGAGTTTGTGGAGTTTTTTGCTGTTTTCCAGAACAACTGCCGAATTCTGACTCTTCTAAGATACTCTTTTTAAATTTTTTCTTTCATTTCTTGTTGTTTGTGGGTGTCAGCTTTCAATATTCCAAAGTATTTGTAGGTTTCCTTTTCTCTGAGCATCCTGATGACTACTTGATTTGGTAGTTCGTTATGTGTCGTTTGCCACATTTCATTACAAGCATGGCGCATTTTTCAAAGCCAAATTCCATCCCTATATCTTGACTGTATATTCTCACAGTTTGTATTAGGGTTTCCATTTCTTTTCCGTTTTAGGCAAAAAGTTTGATGCCGTCCTTGTACATCAAGCAGTTGATCATTTTTTTTTTTCTTTTGCGATTTACTGAGTTTGTGTCTGGCTGTGCATTTCCTAAGAATGTGGTTGAGTAGCGTCGTGGCTACCACAAATAGCAATGGTGATAGTGCATCTCCCTGGAATATGCCTCTTTGGATCTTTACCTCTGCTGAGTTTTGTCCACCTGCTGTCAATTCCACTCTCCAGGTTTGCATGGTCTTCTCGATAAAATATTCGATTTCGTCGTGTATTTTATACATTTTGAAACAGTGTTGTATCCAGCTTTGGTGAGCCATATCGTAAGCTTTTTTGTAGTCGATCGAGACCATAGCTAGATTTTTCCGTCTCGTTTTACTTTTGTTGAGGATGGGTTGATCTCTATATGCTTTTGCAGCATCCTTTCTGCTCGTCGGAGAAGATTCCACGGCTTATCAATGAGTAGTAGATCTCCCTAATTTGTGCCGTTAGTATTTTCCACATCTTCGGTAGGTACGTTATGGGTCTATAGTTGGATAGGGCAGTTCTTTTGAGGGGGTCTTTTTGGAATAGATTGGCCTTACCCTTAGTCATTTATATACGCAGGAGCCAAATTAGTCTGTGAAATAAACGCTCGAAGAAAAGGAAACCTATAAATATGTGAGGATATTGGAAACTGACGCCATCAAACAACAGGAAATGAAAGAAAAAAATTTTTTAAGTATCTCAGAAGAGCCAGAAAATTATTTGAGACAAAACTATATTGCAAGAAGCTTGTCAAATGGATAAATACCGGGGCTGTCCTCCTCGTAAGATACTCGGGACCATTCTTGAAGAGGGCCAGAGAACTTAAACAAATGAACCAGAGAACAAGAAAACTAATGACCATGCACAAAGCATCGCATGCCAGAGATGACGTTGACAGACTATATGTGTCAAGAAGAGAGGGAGGACTAGTCAGCATTGAAAACAGCATGGACACATCGATACAACGACTCGAAGACTACATAGAGGAAGACTGATTACAGTCACCAGAAACAATACTAGAGACACGAGAACCAGCAGAACGACAATAACCAAAAAACAAAAGTGGTAAGAAAAACAACTCTATGGACATTTTAAGCGATGAACAAGCGACATCGCACGAAAAAAAATGTGGACATGGCTAAAAAAGGAAACTTTAAAGAGAAACAGAATCTCTTCTAATAGTAGCACAAAACAGCACTATAAGGATTAACCATATCAAAGGGAAAATAGATGAAACGCAACAAAACAGCAGCTGTAGGTTATGTGGTGAAAGAGACGAAACGATCAATCACATAAGCGAATGCAGCAAATTAGCATAGAAAGATTATAAGACAAGACTCGACTGGGTGGGCATGGTGATCCACTAGATGTGGAAAAAGTTGAAGTTTGATCATACGAACAAATGATATATGCACAACCAAGAATCTGCCATTGAGAATGAAATGCACAAACTCCTTTGGGATTTTGAGATACAAACGGATCACCTAATCTCGATCAGACGACCAGATCTTATAATAATCAACAAAAAAAAAAGAATTTGCAGGGGAATTTTTAAAAAGCTGTGAACCATGAAAGGGACGATAATGCCAGTTGTAATTGGTGCTCTTGGTACAGTCACGAAATGATTAGTACAAAGACTAGAGGACTTGGAAATAAGAGAACGAGTGGAGACCATTCAAACTACTGCATTATTGAGATCGGCTAAAATACCGAGAAGAGTCATGGAGACTTGAGGAGACTTATTGTTACTCAAACCCCAGTGAAAGACCATCAGCTAACGCTGGTGTGAAAAACTCTCAAAAGAGAACAAATAATAATAATAATAATAATAATAAAATGCTGCAAATTAGCACAGCGGGAGTATAAGGCGAGACACGACTGGGTCGGTAAGGTGATTCACTGGGGAATGTGTAAGAAATTTAAATTTGACCATACTAACAAATGGTATATGCACAACCCAGCACCTGTCCTAGAAAATGACTCGCATAAACTCCTATGGGACTTTAATATACAAACAGATCACCTAATCCCAGCCAGGAGACCAGACTTAATAATAATCAACAAAAAAAAGAGAACTTGCAAAATAGTCGACTTTGCTGTCCAGGCAGACCACACAATAAAACTGAAAGAATGTGAAAAGAAGGATAAGTACCTCGACCTTGCTAGGGAACTGAAAAAACTGTGGAACATGCAGGTGACAATTATACCAATTGTAATTGGTGCATTTGGAACAGTAACTAAGGGATTACTAAAGGGACAAGAGGACTTGGAGGTTGGCGGACGAGTGGAGACCATCCAAACGACAGCATTGTTGAGAACTGCCAGAATACTAAGAAGAGTCCTGGAGACTTGAGGAGACTTGCTGTCACTCCGACTTCAGTGAAAAACCATCGGCTACTGCTGATGGGAAAAGCTCTAATGAGTAAACATAATAATAATAATGATTACATCCCCGAGACCACGTTGACAGATTATATGTATCAAAAAAAGAGGAAGGAAGAGGACTTGCCAACGTCGAAGACAGCGTTGAGGCATCCATACAACGACTCGAAGACTACATAGAAAAACACGCATGAGGACTGATTACAGTCATCAGAAACAATACTGACAACACGATAGATAGCAGAATGATAATAACTAGGAAACAAAAATGGGAAGAAAAACAACTCTATGGGCGTTTTAAACGGCTAATAAACAACATCTCGCACAACAAAACCTGGACGGGGCTAAGAAGGGAAACTTTAAGAGAGAAACAGAATCTCTCCTAATAGTAGCCCAAAATAATGCCAAAAGAACCAATTATATCAAAGCGAGGATAGATAAGACTCAGCAAAATAGCAAATGTAGGCTATGTGGTGATAGAGATGAAACGATCAAACACATAATAAGCGAATGCAGCAAATTAACACAGAAAGAGTACAAGACTAGACATGACTGAGGGCGGGGAGGAGATCCAGTGGGAAATGTACAGGAAATTTAAATTTGACCATACGAACAAGTGGTATAAGCACAACCCAGCACCTGTCCTGGAAAATGACACACATAAACTCCTATGGGACTTTGACGCACACACGGATCACCTAATCTCGGCCAGATGACCAGACCTTATAATAATCAACAAAAAAAGAAAATTTACAAAATTGTTGAGTTTGCTGTCCCGGCTGACCACAGAATAAAACTGAAAGAATGTGAAAAGAATGATAAGTACGTCGACCTTGCTAGAGAATTGAAAAAACTATGGAACATGAAAGTGTACGATTGTATTTGACACAGCAACAAAAGGATTACTAAAGAGACTAGAGGATTTGGAAGTTGGCGGACGAGTGGAGACTATCCAAACGATAGCATTATTAAAGACCGCCAGAATACTGAGAAGAGTCCTGGAGACTTGAGGAAACTTGCTGTCACTCAAACTCCAGTGAAAAACCATCAGCTGACGCTGATGTGAAAAACTCTAAAAGAGTATATAATAGTAATAATAATAATAACACGAAGGAGGACCGATTACAGCCATCAGAAACGAGACAGACAACGCAGTGGACAACAGGATGATAATAAATAGGAAACAAAAATGGAAAGAAAAACAACTCTATTGACGTTTTAAACATGGACAGAATACTGAGAAGAGTCCTGGAGACTTGAGGAGACTTGCTGTTACTCAGGTTTCAGTGAAAGACCATCAGCAAAAACTGATGTGAAAAACTCTTAATGAGTAAATAATAATAATAATAATAATAATAATAATAATAATAATAATAATAATAAGAAGAAGAAGAAGAAGAAGAAGAAGAAGAAGAAGAAGAAGAAGAAGAAGAAGAAGAAGAAGAGGAGGAGACACAACAAGGTGGGGAAGGTGATCCTCTGAGATTTGTACGAGAATTGATATTTGACCATACTAGCAAATGATACTTGCACAAATCAGAATCCGTCCTGGAGAATGAGACACATAAAATTCACTTGGATTTTGAGATAGAAGCAGATCACCTAATCTCGGCCAGAAGACCAGACCTACTTGATGACTTCTTGCTTAACACTCCGCACTATAAGGTACGGATATAGGGTAAAGTGGAATGGCACCTCCCCCTACATCTCGGTGTAGTAGCTATTGAAAAGGGAGCCTTTGGAGTCACCCTCGACTAAGGTCACCAACTTTACTTACTTATATGTATCAAGAAAAGAAGGAGAACGAAGATTCACCTGATTTAAGGATTGCTTAGATGCATCAATACAAAAAGTAGATTACAAAGAGCCAAGATAGACTGATGCCAGCGGACAATATCTGCAATAGCAACATAAGAATAAACAGAAAAACAACAAAAACTATTTACATTCAATTTAGGACAAATATCCTTGGAAAATATATGAACCTCCTTATCCCCTCAGTTATGAGTTAAATAGAGTCACTGATGTTCTTCTACAAGGATGGCTTTGGCATTAAAATAACCCACAAAGGTTAATATGCCATTAAAATAAAGGAACCAAACTAAACATGTTCAAGTATATGTTTAAATACGCTCTAGTATTTATGTCCTATGTGTGTATGTGCATCTCTGATTTCTTTTTCCCAATGTATGTGAGTAGACGTAAGTGTATGTGTATGTATGTGTGGGTATATGTGAGTAGACGTAAGTGTATGTGTATGTATGTGTGGGTATATGTGAGTAGACGTAAGTGTATGTGTATGTATGTGTGGGTATATGTGAGTAGACGTAAGTGTATGTGTATGTATGTGTGGGTATATGTGAGTAGACGTAAGTGTATGTGTATGTATGTGTGGGTATATGTGAGTAGACGTAAGTGTATGTGTATGTGTATGTATGTTAGTAAATGTAAGTGTATGTGTGTGTATGTGTGGGTATATGTGAGTAGACGTAAGTGTATGTGTATGTATGTATGTTAGTAAATGTAAGTGTATGTGTGTGTATGTGTGGGTATATGCGAGTAGACGTAAGTGTATGTGTATGTATGTGAGTGCGCGAATGACCTCCATTTTGAATTGGAAACCAGATGCTGTTAGTTGTTCATTTATCAGTGATTTTAATCTGCTTCATGGGAAATAGATTTAAGCTGGTCTACCTAAACATACACACATGCAGACACACATGCCTGTGCACACACACACACACACACACGCTCATATATATGTTTTAAAGCTAAAGTGCTCCTTTTTTTCATCAAATGATTTTTTTTATTTAAAATGAAAAGAAAAAAAACTATTTCCGAATTGAATCAAATGCGTCCTTTTCCTGCTTTTAACTCCTTCCTTTTTTTTTTACTTCCGGTTAACAATGCCGAAATAAAATTTACCATGGGCCTTTCTTGAAATCGTTTATATAATTTACAATAAAAACCTGGGAAACTTATGAAGCAATATATATATATATATATATATATATATATATATATATATATATATATTGTGTTGCTTGATATACTATATTCGCCATTTCATTCTATTTGCAATTTTTATAGACGAGATGGTTACCTTCTATTTGATCTGAGCTTCCTTAGAATGAAAAGGATAAAATATAGAATGGAGTTTAAAAAGAATATATATATATATATATATATATATATATTATCATTATTAATATGATTTTTATTTACTCCTTAAGAGTTTTTCACATCAGTGTTAGCTGATGGTTTTTCACGAGAGTTTGAGTGACAGCAAGTCTCCTCAAGTCTCCAGGACTCGTCTCAGGATTCTGGCCGTTCTTAGCAATGCTGTCGTTTGGATAGTCTCTACCCGTCCGCCAACTTCCAAGTCTTCCAGGCCTTTTAATAATCCTTTAGTTATGGTGCCTAACGCACCAATCACAATTGGCACAATCGTTACTTTCATGTTCCACAGTTTTTTCAATTCTCTAGCAAGGTCGAGGAACTTATCTTTCTTTTCACTTTCCTTCAGATTTATTCTGTGGTCCGCCGGGACAGCAAAGTCGACAATTTTAAAAATTCTCTTTTTTTTTTTTGGTTGATTATTATGAGGTCTGGTCTTCTGGCCGGGATTAGGTGATCCGTTTGTATGTTAAAGTCCCATAGGAGTTTATTACTATCATTCACTCCTTCAGAGTTTTTCACGTCAGGTTTAGCTGATGGTCTTTCGCTGAAGTTTGAGTTACAGCAAATCTCCTCAAATCTCCAGGACTCTTCTTAGTATTCTGGCCGTTCTCAATAATGTAGCAGTTTGGATAGTCTCCACTCGTCCTCATTTTCCAAGTCCTCCAGTCCCTTTAATAATCCTTTGGTGCCTGTACCAAAAGCACCAATCACGATTGGTATAATCGTCACCTTCATGTTCCAAAGTTTTTTCAATTCCCTTACAAGGTCGAGGTACTTATCCTTTTTTCACTTACTTTCAGTTTTCCTCTATGGTCAACCGGGACAGCAATGTTCACAATTTTGCAAGTTCTATTTTTTGTTGATTATTAAAAGGTCCGGTCTTCTGGCCGAGATTAGATGATCCGTGTGTTTGTCAAAGTCCAATAGGAATTTATGTGTGTCATTCTCAAGGACAGATGCTGGGTTTTGCATATAGCATTTGTTCGCATGGTCAAATTTAAATTTCTAGTACATCTCCCAGTGGATCACTTTGCCCACCCAGTCGTGTCTAGTCTTATACTCCTTCTTAATTTGCTGCATTCGCTTATTATGTGATTGATGTGATGATTTCGTTTCTATCACCACAAAACCAACATTTGCTATTTTGTTGCGTCTTATCTATTCTCGCTTTCATTATTATTATTATTATTATTATTATTATTATTATTATTATTATTATCAAAATATAAAGCGTTCTCAATCTGTAAAATATTTACAGATTGCACGAAAAGTACCCTGGAATGGAGCTGAGTAATTTTCAATCCGAGCCTCTCGATACAAATACCTTGTTATCATTATTATCACAAATACCATAGGACATTTAATTTTAAAAGTTTCTAAGTTACTTGTTGGACTTAACAAACGTAGTCATCTTTTCGAATTTGGGTTTGGTAACTTTCCTGTTGCTTTTAAAAGTACCAATTAAAAAAGTTTATTGAAGAAATTTATAATTCAAAATCATTTTCTTGATTACATGTTTCCTTCATAATTTTTTATAAGTGTTTGTTTAATTTCTGTGATTATTCCCGGCAGCAATGGTTTTGTCATCAATCTTGACCTTCTCACCATGGTTTTATCATCAATCTTGACCTTCTCACCATGGTTTTGTCATCAATCTTGACCTTCCCACCATGGTTTTATCATCAATCTTGACCTTCTCACCATGGTTTTGTCATCAATCTTGACCTTCCCACCATGGTTTTGTCATCAATCTTGACCTTCCCGCCATTGTTTTGTCATCAATCTTGACCTTCTCGCCGTGGTTTTGTCATCAATATTGACCTTCTCACCATGGTTTTGTCATCAATCTTGACCTTCTCACCATAGTTTTGTCCTCAATACTGACCTTCTCACCATGGTTTTGCCATCAATCTTGACCTTCTCACCATAGTTTTGTCATCAATATTGACCTTCTCACCATTGTTTTGCCATCAATATTGACATTCACACAATGGTTTTGTCATCAATCTTGACCTTCTCACCATGTTTTCGTCATAAATATTGACCTTCTCACAATGGTTCTTTCATCAATCTTGACCTTATTGTAAATTGAACCATCTTCTTAAAAAAGACTGAGAGAATTTTTTTTTTAAATAACAAAAATACATTTACCCACAAATGAGAGTTAATTCACAAAATTGAATCTTAAGTTTTTTTAAATCAGTTTTTTTATAAGATAAATATAATCTAATAATAAAAAATTTTTAAAATTGCATTAAAAACTGAAAATTCAATTTGTTCGGTATAAGTACGGAGTCATCAATTCATCCTAGCGTCTCTCTCTCTCTCTCTCTCTCTCTCTCTCTCTCTCTCTCTCTCTCTCTCTCTCTCCTTGATTAAATCTCTCTTTCTCTGTCTTTTCTTTTCTCTCTCTATTTTAATCTTTGTTTATTTGATTCAGACTCCGTCACTTTATCTTTCCATCTCTGTCTGTCGGCCTGTCTTTCTCCGTTATTATAAGGTAATATTTCATTCATTTTTGTTTGATATAATTATTATTAATGCACAAATTTTTTCGTATCAATATAAATCAACGACGATTTAAATAAGGATGTTATTATTTGTAATCTAAGTTAATTTAACTATTGTTCCTTTGTTCCCCGGAATTACAGATACTTTACTTAAAAAAACTAACAGCGGTTTATTAGATCTATTCATGTTCATCTGAGAATTTATTCATCTGAATTTATTCTATCTATCTATCTATCTATCTATCTATCTATCAGTTGATTCATGTTCGAGTGAAACCACAATACCTATGTAGTAGAGATAATCATCTATACTCGTATCTTTTTCAAAATTATTTCTATCACTTTATTTCATACTGTTCATATCAATCTTATGTATGTAGTAGTAGTGTGTGTGTGTGT
>OY757925.1:26385689-26413189 GCA_963585895.1 Sepioteuthis lessoniana | reverse complement strand
GAGAAAGAGAGTATAAACTCCAATCTGACGCTAAAATGATATTACAAGAAAAATACCGGACAGTCTTGTACAGTACTAAGAACAAAGGAAGTTCGTAATGCACCATATTTCTGTATCTGAAGTCTCGCGAGATTACAGACGTCTTGGTCGCAGCCGTCTCTACACTTGTAATAACAACATAGACATACATTACAGGTCTCAGTACGGAAGAGCTTAAACTCTCTTAGACCAATTAGATACGTACATCCCTAGATTATGCAAAGACAAGAAAAACTTTGGTGCCTGGCTACAGAATTACCGTCTTGCTTTCCGAGACAAACTGTGGTTTTTCTGTATTTATAGTCGGTCGGACGTTAGGTGACGTCATAGCTAACATGGGTGTGTTTTGAAAGTGTGTGTGGTGTTTGGTGGTGGTGGTTGTGGTGGCGGTGGTAGTGGAATAATAGTGTGGTGATAGCGGTGGTGGAGGAAATCAACGTGGATCAAGTCGATAATTTCAGGCTTTTTTATTTCATTGTACATTAATTATTTTTAGAAAATTTGTTTGTGCTATGTGGTTGGCAGAATAGAACGGAAATGCGCAATATATATATATATATATATATATATATATATATACACATGGTGGGTGTTTGCTTGCGAGTGCGTGTATATACGAGGGTGTGTGCATGCAATTATACGAGTTTGTAGACGTTTATATTTGTATATGTGTATATTTAGGTACATATATATCCATACATGCTGGTATGTACGTGAATAACTATATATGTGTATGCAGATGTATGTATATTTATATATGTGTATGTATATGTATGACTGTATGTTTATG
Organism: Sepioteuthis lessoniana; assembly: GCA_963585895.1. Classification (NCBI taxonomy): domain Eukaryota; kingdom Metazoa; phylum Mollusca; class Cephalopoda; order Myopsida; family Loliginidae; genus Sepioteuthis; species Sepioteuthis lessoniana. The sequence continues at coordinate 26,412,360 of OY757925.1, read as the reverse complement.
CATATATGCATCTGTGTGTGTATATATATATATATATATATATATATATATATATATATATATATATATATATATGAATGTTCATTAAAACCAAAACGTTTTAACGTTGATTTTCCTTTGTAATAAATTCGACATTTTTGGATTTCTTTATTTTTATATTTTCTTCATAATGTCGGATTCATTTCTATTATCTACTTCAATATATATATATATGTATATGTGTGTGTGTGTGTGTGTGTGTGTGTGTGTGTGTGTGTGTGTGTGTGTGTGTGTGTGTGTGTGTGTTGAAAAGATAGATTTGTAGATTTGTTGAAAAGATAGATTTGAATCTGACAGTATGATAGAAATATGAGGATATTGGATAAATCAATTACTTAACTCAAATTTAGAAGTGTGATATTTCGTTCGGTCTTATATATACTCACACACATGTCTGTATACATGTATATGTATTAATATATATTAATACATATACATGTTTGTATACATGTGCGTGAGTATATATATATATATATATATATAAAGCGCTCGCAGTATAATGATTATCGTCCTGAATTAGGCTGTTTACATTTCACAGAGTGCTAATACTGTCACGTGGTGTCCCCCTGAGACGATAGAAATAAGATTACTACTATCCTCGTGTTCGAATTAACAGTAGCAAGCCGTCAAAGAATGACTGTTAAGAAAGAATGTGGGTCACAGTGGAGACCAACAGATGTTTGTACTTGGTGACCTCACTCGGGTCGCCTGACACGGGAAGGAAGAAGGTAGAAGCCAAACGATTGGCTGGGACCCCAAAACGGAAGTGGGGACTCCTTCCCGTCAGCGGAAATAGACAATAAGAAAGTTAGTTGTTGGACAGGGTTCGTGGTGGACGGAACTAAAGCCAAGAACTCCGGGTAAAAGAAGAGCCCGTAAAAGAAGAAAGATTCTCCACAGGAATCCATCTAAATAAGATAAGTAACTTCGGGACTGTTTCTCCTTATACCCAATTTTATATACCCTCTCTCTCTTAATTTGAAGAGAGACTGAAAACGAAAGAAAAGAAAAGAAGAAAGACATTTGTGTTCACGCTCTATTCATTTATAATATATTTGATACGTTGAAGATGTATATCTGTGTGTAGTAAAAAGGATTGATATATTCTAATGTTCCCACGTGGTCGAAGTTGTTATTTGTAGCGTCTACTACGAATTTGTTATGTCATGTTTCTTTTCAGCTTCTATTTGCCTTATGATATGCTCGCTTAAAATTGTCCTATAAATTCCTTTAAATTCTTATACGGAGAACCGGAGTTGCCGACTACTACAATATAATATTATTACGTCTAAACCTAGTTGTCCATATCTTCCATTGTTCTAGGGGAGGAAGACTAGCGGCCTTGCTGGGTGTGTGTATAGTGTAGAATTTGGAACCCCTTGCCAGCGGCAGTCAGTCTAGCCATAAATTAATCACCCACATAATATGCCAGTTCTTATATGCCCGAGAAAAAAACTCTGAACGAGGACTTATTCTACAAGGGATCAAGTGGCCCGTCATCACACGTGCGAAAATAAAGTCCCGTCCAGGGATTTTAAAGAATTTGCCGTCACAATACCTTTAGGAAAGGTATGAATGAAACTATTCTCCCTACCTTTATGGGTTATATAGGAAGGAAGACTTGTCTCATTAAACTTGATATGGTAACGAATATAGAAGAAGGAAAACTTAATAAAAATCCATTAAAGTCTGCTTGAAAATTTGCCTTGTGTCATCCTCTTAGTACGGAGGGGTTAGGTAAATATATGTGTGTGTATGTGTGTTTGTGTATACGCATGCATGTATCTGTATAAATATATGTGAATATATGCTGATATATACATATATATGAGTGTGTGCCTTTGCGTGTAAGAGGGGTTCTTGAGCATGTAGACAAGTGCATGTATGTGCAGAAATAAGTATGTGTGTGTATGTGAATATTTTTATATATGTATGGTGATATATATTTGTATCTAATTATATGTATTTATATATATTTGTATGTGTAAATATATGTGCATTTCTATATATGTGTGCGTATGTGTGTGTGTATAGATGGGCTTATATATCGATATATGACTATGTGTTAATATATAAATGTTTGTGTGTGTATTTGTATGTTTGTATTTCTGCGTGTGTGAATACATATGCATGTATATATGTGTGTGAGTGAATGTGAATTAAAAAAAAGTTTAAAATGTGGATAAAAACAGTAAAAAATGATATTACTTCCTTTTAATATTTCACCAGCACTTTCGACCTAAGGCCATCATAAGGAGAGTTCAATACTTTTCAAAACATTTTTAATAATTTGTTTGTTTTGGGGGGGTTATGGTATATCAACCTTTGTTGGTTATTTAATGTCAAATCCATTTTTATACAAATAAACAGTTCTATTTCAAACAGTTCAGTTTAGCTTTAGTACACAGTTTAATTGTCAAAAATATTTCTATTTCAAGCTTTTCAGTTACTCATAAAGACTTGATTCATACAATTCAGTTTAGTATAAGTATAATTTTTGTTTACACACAGTTATATATAAAAACAGTTCTATTTTGAACAATTCAGTTTAGTGTAAGTACAGTCTCAATGTCAAAAACTGTTCTATTTCAAACAGTTCAGTTTAGCATAAGTATGCAGTTTACATGTCAAAATAGTTCTATTTCAAGCAATTTTTGTTTAGCATGAGTGTGCGGTTTAAATATCAAAACAGTTCTAATTCAAGTAATCCAGTTGAGCATTAATTCGCAGTTTAATTCTGTTTGACTCACCGATAAGACCCTATAAGGTGCTACCACTTCTGGCCAAAATGGACCTGGGAGCGATGACAATGAAAGGGTACGCTGCATTCCCCAACGCTGCATCAGATAGTTTAGTGTCATATACAGGTCACTCCCGCAGCAGAGATGCACTCGGTGTATTCTACAGCCCCAGCCGACTGGGGAAAATAATTTGTTTATATATATATATATATATATATATATATATATATATATATATATATATATATATATATATATATATATTACAGATCTAAAGTAACGTGCAAATCGGTACAAATCATCTGAAATCAAAGCACGGAGAAAAAAGTGTAAATAAAAACAGGGTGTTTGCTATTTTTAGACGGTAAAAAGAAAACTTGCTTTACAAAGAAAAGCAAATACAATATATATATATATATATATATATAGCATTAAAAAGAAAACCTTCAAAAAATATCTTTTTAAGTTTATTATCATTTTACTTCTTTTGAGTTTTTCACACCACTTCTAATAAACAATTTTTTACGTGAGTCTGATAAAATACTCATTTTCCAGGACTTGTTTGTGCTTATACCATTTGTCAGCGTGACTAAATTTTAATTTCTCACACAGTTCTCTGTAAATCCTCTTTCCCAACCAGTTGTGCCTAGTCTTGTACTTCTTTTGAGCCAATTTGCTTCATTCTCTTATTATATGATCATCCGTTTCATCTCTGCTGCTGAATAACCTACACTTGTAATTCTGTATTTTATCAGTTTTTGCTTTGGTATATATGTGGCATTATTATGTGTTGCTATTAAAAGAAATTCACTTTTTTCTTTTCTTAGCCAAATACAGTTCATCTCGTGTGCAATCTCCCCAGTTTTTATTATTATTATTATTATTATTATTATTATTATTATTATTATTATCTGCATAAACCCACAAGAGTTCCTCGTACATATCAACACATATTCACTCCATTTCTTCCTATTTTTTGACAGTCTTGTCACTGTTAGCAGAGTTCGTCTTGTATTCCGTCATATTGTTTGAAAAAACTAATTAGGATTAATAAGGTTTATTCTACGAATTGTTCAAATCAGTTGTTATTTATCAGACTTTTTGACATTAATTTTTAATGGAGAAGGTTTAAATGAACTATTCTTGATGTGATCGAACATCACGTGTTTCACCATTAACATATCTGTATTCGACTGATACCACTGCAACTGAAATCATTACACTTATTTTCCACTGAGTATCATTCACTAAGAATAAGTTGCCTCACGAAACTGAGCACTCTGACATTACTCAAATACCAACCATTTATACACCTTAAGATGTAAATTCAAAGCAACGGTGGGCCAACATTTCTTCTTGTATCAGCCAGAATTGCTTTAATATCAAATGAATGCGTTTATGACGTTGCAGCAAAGACGTTTGCCATCTTAAAACAGTTGGAAAGTATAGACGTGCCATGGGTAAAAAAGACTTTTGCTTGGCAAGGGTAAAATAAAGGCAACATGAATTCACCAGGAACTTGTTGCTGAGTTATAGAGCGAACGAGTAATGGACAGAAAGTAGGAAAAGGTCAAGGGTAGTAAGTTATGAATCAGCTGGACGAGTCTACGCTCGGTTGTTTACATAAACACACATACACAAACATATATATATATATACTGAAAAGTTATTGAGGCACTCATGGTGTAATGGTTATTGTTGTGGGACATGGACACGATGATCCGATTTCAAACCCTGAATAAGATTTTTTGCATTTCTTATAGCTCTAATATCCTTTGGAAAGGTATGCATCCAACTTTTCTCCCAACAGCTATCGGTAAATAGTAGGGCAGACTGAGTTCTTTAACCTCAGTATAGCAACCAGTTTAGAATGAAAACTTTGAACTCTAACCTGTTAAATTCTTTAAAAATTGACCCTGTGTCGCATATTGCTTGTGAGGAACTGTACAAATGTACTAAAAAGTCCCCGCGCCAATCAAAAAGAGAATGATCAAGAACCATGAAACTTACATATTCATTCTGCTGTTCTTGCCACAACGTTTCCAAAGTTCCTTAAACTTTTAAAAAACAAAAAGAATATCCTTTACTTCATATATATATATACCCACGCAAATAACCACACACACACGAGGCGTGCTTAACATAATAGTAAGTGGACCCGATTTCAAATCCTGGATGAGGTTGATTGCCTTTCAAGGTGATAGACAACGGCGACTTCATGATAGTGCCTGGGAAATTGATCTTCCGGAGTAGATGGTCCATAAAATTCTCCCTAAAAAGTTAATACAGCTGGTTTGAATTCAGAGTTTTCCTTCTCTCGGACTGGTTGCCGTACCAAGGTTTAAAAGCTCAGTCTCACCTATTATTTACCTGATGGTTGAATAGATGTATTCATGCCTTTATCAAAGGCATTAGCGAAAAATGAAAAACAAACAGCCTCATCCAGAATTTGAAACCAAGTCACCTAGTTCATTTCCTACGACATTAGTGTAACATTATTGTATATTAGTGAACAATAAATTTCAATGTATCCTTTAAACACGAAAAAATTCCCCCGTCTCTATTCTAGAACTTGTCAGTGTAACCCCGAGTATATATATATATATAAATTTACAAAAATTTCACGAATCTCCTGCAAGCCTTTCCTGTGGTCTCCTTATTTACATCGTTGCAGTTATCTTTGCCTTCAGTTCATCTTTGTTGTTGCATGGCGTTTTGTCGATCTCTCGCCCAACCGCTCCTCACATACAAAAATCAAGGGGATTGTAATCTGGCGAGTTAGGAGGCCAGATGTTAGGGGTATTGTGGTCGTAGAAAGTTTCTCACTGACGATCGTGGGTTCTCTTCCTTGTGTGGAAATGCGCACTCCTGCTGCCATATGTAGGGTCATCTAGCAGCTATCCTCTCGATCCAGCTGAGCACTATTTTGATTGACACCCAAACATCCGAAAATGTTCGTAATCGCTTTTCCGTAGTGAATGACAGGCAGTACAGCATGCCATTTCTAAATTTCTGGAGAAGTATATAACGTCATGGGGCTGATTTCGTCACTGACAGTCACCAACTGCTTCTAGTTTGCTGTACAGTAGACAAAACTTGAAACAAAGCGCATACGTGATATTAATAATTCAAAATGGTGACAATTCACACATCGCAAACTCCTTATGTGTGTGTGTGTGTGTGTGTGTGTGTGTGTTATTTCTCATGGGTGCGAATTCATATCTGTCTATTTTATGTATGCGTCCATTTCAGCTCTCGCTTATATTTTCAGGCTATATATATTTTTCTGACCATATATATATGTGTGTGTGTGTATGAGAGAGAGAGAGAGAGAGAGAGAAAGAAAGAGAGAGAGAGAGAGAGTGTGTGTGTGTGTGTGTGTGTGTGTAGGGGGTATTTCCTTAAGTTACTCACATTATCATGCGTTAGCAGAACTACTCCTCTTAAAGGAACTTTCTTGAAAAAATATCGTATTTTAAATGCTCGGAATTAGATATTTTGTGCTTAGATATTTCTTATGATAAAGCCACAAAAAAATTAGCTAATTTTCCCCCTTTCGTTCGAATGCAACCTGTATCAATTCATAACGATCGCTATTTTTGTTCCAAAAGCCAGTGATGGCCGGAAATATGGCCGGTCAAATGTCGAATACGGATGAGTTCGCTGGAGACGAAGAATGGTGGCCATATGCCAACATATCAGCTCGCTCACTTCCGGTTTTGCAATTGTTTGGCGGAAAAGGCGGCATGTGAACATGCTCGTTATCAGACGAGCGGATATAGGTGGTGCTCAAGTAGTCTCCAATCCACTTCCGGCGATTACTTTTTGAATCATCAGGTTCGCTCATGAGACTACATTTAGAATAACAGATTTTTTTGTTTTGTCTTGGCTTCATATTCATCTATCCAATATTACATAAGTATATATATATATAGAGAGAGAGAAATAAATCCCTACTTTCTATTTGGATTACTTGTTGTCAATTTTTCTTCACAAATTGTCGGATTACAATCCATTATTTTCTTCCATGTATATATATATATATATATATATATGTATATTTATACATATATGTACATTTATAAATATATTACATCAGTATATATATATATATATATATATATATATGACAGTGTGCTTAACGTAACGGTTATCGTCGTAGGAAAAGGGATCGGGAAACCGAGTTCAATTCTGGATAAGGCTGTTTGCATTTCACTCCACACATATGCTCTTGGAAAAGACATGAATCCATGTTGACTTCTCCCTGCTATGAGTAAATATCATGACAGACTGGGTTTTTAATATTCATTATGTATCCAACCAAAGAGAAAAATATACTGAGGGCCCCGAAAATAATACCTCCAACTTATTTCCTCATAATATTCAACAATTGCATGAAACAAAATAAAACCGCTGGATAGGACAAGTTTCCAGCTATTTTCACCTACTAACTACCACCACTGACTATGCATTTTCACTTGCGCTGAACAAAAAACCCGCATGCCACACTTGTTGAAATTGGCACCAGCGGATGCAACCCACTTTTTCCACTGCAACAATGACGTAGACCATCTTTCATTTGCCCGTTTCATTTGGATAACGATATTCATTTTGCGGGTGGATATGCTGACGACTGGGTTGAACATGACTTGTGACTCACGCCACTGTCGATACCGCTAAAACGCATGGACCACAGCCTAACTGAGGCCAGAGGTAAGTCCAGGGAAGAAACACACCCGACCAGATCCGTGCGGCACACAACACGACCGGGCGAAATGTGACTCAAACACTGGAGAGTCACACCACACGAGAAATGTGCGTGCTTCTCGTCTGACCTATTTCTATATCCACCACTTCTATTCACGTGAACTCCAGCAGCACAAACCATTTCAACACTTGTGTTTGTTGGCAAGAGATCCGTTTTCGAGCCATGAGTCAGTATCTGTACGTTCTTCTACACAGCACTATCTTATACAAATAATTTTCAAACAGATTTTATTTGACCCAAAGACGGGATCCTAACAGATACAACTACTTTGGATCAGAGTGGACCTGTGAGTAATAGCAATGAAGTAGTTCTTCATATTCCCTAGAACTCCAAAAGTGAATTCTAACTACCAGATGCAGTTTAGAATCATAGACATGACAACTCTTTGTATTCTAAGGTCCGCCGTCAGGGCTGAGTTTTGTTGAAGTAAATACATTTGACGAATGAAGTTACGTATGTGGTGTCTGAATCTCCAATGAGAGTTCAGTCAGTTTTAATGGCTTGCCAAGTTTAACGGAGGTGACTGTGCAGCTTTACTCTTTTGCACCTCTCCATTTGAAACCTCTGTTCCACAAAACAAATCATCACATTTACCCCTTACACTCATTTCTTTCAGATGATTTTTTTTTCTTTTTTCACTCTCTAAATAAAGATCTCTCGCTCTCTCTCTCTCTCTCTCTCATTAATTTTTTTTCTTTTAGAGATATCTCTTTACGAATATTTGAGCATACAGATGTGTAGGCTTGTTCTCAATTGAGCAAATGTCAGCCTCTCATTTTCTCGCTAATCTCCAAGAATTAATGACTTGGTATCAATTGCGAAATTTATTCCAAACAATTTATATCGGCCATGACATGAAACAATATATTGGAAGAGATGTTCGCGGCAAATCATCAAAGGAAATAGAGATGCGAATATGGGAAGTTCCAGAAATAGGCATGTATATCATCATCATTATCATTATCTTCACCTTCAAAGCGTGCTGACAACACCGATTCACTTGACTCTCTCTCTCTCTCTCTCTCTCTCTCTCTCTCTCTCTCTCTCTCTCTCTCTCTCTCTCTCTCTGCTAGACGACATTCAGTGCTCGTACAGAGCGAATGAATATGTTGTTTTTTTTCTGGTTGACCAACACTGACGTTGTGAACGCCGCTAATAAGTTCGTCCCTACCTTTTCAGCAAAGCATTGCTGGTCTTGTTCGTCTTATTTGGATGGTTTGTGAGATGGGAGTTAAGAAGCCGAACAGCTACTGTTTGGTAGGGTGCTGTTTCCAGGGTTTGTTCAAAACAGTACGCTGCACCCTTATGTTTTCACACCTACCTTTTTCTTCAAGCGTTTCGTTAAAGTGACGCATCTATACAGACACGGAGAGATCTTTTTGGAGAGATTAGATTCCTATATAGTCGATAACTTATCAATAGCGGCCTATATTTTACCTCTTTGAATAAGGACATCATTTTCAATAGATGAGATATTGCTACCAAGGTATATGAACAGGTCTACTAATTTAAGAAGCTTGCCATTTGATGTAAATAATGACACTATCTTGATTAAAATACATAGTCCACGAAGAAACCAATGCCTTTTCCGAGCTGCTTCAGGCTACTAAGCAGGGATTCGGTTTGAGTAGGTGTATTTGCAAGAAGCGCTAAATCATCAGTAGCAAAAGTTTGTCTACTAACAAAGACTTTTTTTACCAAATTTCGCACGAAGATGGGTCTCTGTGTAAAATGTGAAAAAAATGCACCCGTGTATTTATTTTCTTTTTCTCGTTGTAGTTCGAAAACTTTCGAATCCGGCTATATGGGCCCTTGGCTTTCACTTGAAAATTGTCGGTTGCTAGCTTGTCTTCTATATAACTTTGACCAGAAATGCGTCCATAAACAGGTGAATTATGTGTGTTTGTGTGTGTGTGTCCTAACAAAAATGGGAACTCACTTTAAATAGTGACCGTATTTTCAAACAAGAATAGTCGAATTATGGGGGTCGGCTGAAAATTTCATAGATACATGAACAAATGATGTGTTTTTTCAATATAATCCTCCTTCCGGTCACATACTTCTTCCACCAGTGTGGCAGTGCTTGGATCCCATTGGTCAAAAAATCATCAACAGCAAATATGAACTTTTCAACCCACCCTTATACACCCAAAGGGGCGTAATGGTTAACGTGCTCAACTGACATTGTAGTAAGTGAGTTTGAACTCCATCGCACTATTACGTTCACTTTCAGACTAATACCCTCAGGAAAGATATGGATCCCAGCTAAAGTTAAATAGTACAAGGATGGCTTTAAATAATCCACGATTATTGATATGCTATTAAACTAAGAAACCAAACCAAACCAATCGGTTCAGAGGTGACCAATATTTGCAAAAGTCACATTCAATTGGGCCATTTGACTTTAGAAATCAGGAACTGAAACATACACACACACACACACACACACACACACACACACACATATATATATATATATATATATATATATATATATATATATATATAAACTTTGGGATGACAATAAGAAAGACTAGTGATGTTTGGGAAAGACTATACAATCGCTACAAAGAAATACGAGTGCATATGATAAGTTTTTAGGCTTTTTCGTATGGGCACTTTTATTGATAGTACACACATGAAACTCTAGTCCCCTTCGAAGTAATCTCCTCCGGCTGCAATACACTTGTTGTACCGTTCTAACAACTTCTGGAAGGCCCCATGGAAGTCCTCTTATGTGTGCGTGTCAGTGACCTTCGTCACAGTGTCTTTCATCTCCTCAATTGTCTCATAACGACAGCCTCTGAGCTTAGGCAATAACCAAAAGTCACAGGAGCAAGGTCTGGACTATAGGGACGGTGAGGAACTGTCTTGATACCCATCTTGGTCAAATAGTCTGTGACAAGGATGGAGTTGTGGACTGGTGTATTGTCCAGGTGGAAATGCCACTGAGCCGATTTGAAGAGTGCTGGCCTCTTCCCAAGGAATCTCTTCCTGAACTCCCTTAAAACCTCAACATAGTAACCCTAACCCTAACCCTTTGGCCAATCAACTCAGGTCTATTGACTTCCTTACTCCTCCCACACCTCTCATCATCCCTCACAGACTCCCTGCCTTCCTTGAATCTCTCATGCTACTCAAAAACTGATGCTCGATTCATGCAAGATGATCCAAAAGCAGTCTGAAGCATTCCATACGTTTCTGTGGCATTTTTTTTTCAACTTTAAAACAGAATTTTATTGCATGTCGTCCTTTTAAAGTGTCCTCACGTCCAGATTGTATTTTTAAAATCCACCATCTGTGACAATCAGGCTTTAGTAGGGTATATTTCAATTCCTGCTGTAGCTGTTAATTTGAAGCTAAAATCATGAAAATTGGTCAGTCATCTGATAAGATGTATAACAATAACATAGTGAATTTTCAAGAGTCTACGATAATTTCAAATGCCTATACGATAAAAGTGTGGAAACTTATCGTATGCACCTCGTATATGCTCCCAAAATGTGAGTGTAGAATAGTATCACCACGTCAGAAAACAGTGTAGAATCATCTCAATAAAATTGGTATCTTGCGTCAATAACCGTATTAATACCAGACGGAGATTATAAGTCGATGGAAGGGATCCAGTGGCAGGATTTTATGAGTGTTTTTAAAGCATTACAGATGTACGTAGAATGTTGTATCGACTTTCTTGTCAAATCTGATGTTGTCATCTCGTCAGTTAATTCAAATTCAATATCATTGAATTAACGCCTTATCCAGCTTACGTGCACTGACAAATTTCACATCTAATAACATTTTTAACATCTTGATGCTGACCTCTCTTCAATTAATTCAATTGTTTCATCATTTAATTAATACTTTAATACTAGATTCATTTACATTTGCAGAAAAGTTTTGAATACAACAGCAGAATACACGAGATTAACTTTTCATTTATCATTCCCACAATGTGATTCAGTTAGGTTGTTTGGTTTAATAGCATATCAACACTTGTGAATTATTATGCACGCACACACACACACACACACACACACACATATATATATATATATATATATATATATATTTATGATTTGTAAGTGAATAGTTTGTAGAGAACTTAATTTTTAAAAGAGAGCTCATTTGTTTACCGACTGATTGTTTCAAGTATTACTAACGGTAATAATTCTATTAGTATATAATAATTCTATTTGATATTAATCCTTTGAATTGTTTGTTGAGGACACTAATTTTAAATGAGTCAAAGCTCATTTGTTTACACTCAGTTATAAGGTTTCAAGTATTGTTATTCAAGACTAATACTTCTATTTCATATCAATCATTTGCTTAAACACATTTAAATGGTTTCAGATAAAGCAAATACAAATAATTCTATGTTTGCATTCAGTTCAAATATTTTCGGGTATTGTTAACCAACAGTTAAATAGTTTCAACTATTGTGACATTATCAATTCTATTTATCAAATAATTCTGTCTTATATGAATAACTTGCACACAGCTGTATGGTTTCAAATAATTAATAATAAACTTAAGTAAAATATTGAACTGTTCTATTTGACCCACAGGTCTTACCCCGATCTAGATATGCAGTCGGTGTATTCTACAGTTCCAGACGAATGGGATCCCATTATGTAACTGGGAACCAAGAAAGTCTGGCGTTATTATAGGATTTTATAGGAGTAATCTAGATTAGTGGTTATGAACATTTGGAACAAAATTCCAAACCTCATCTGACGGAAGTTTTGATTGTGGAACAGCTGTTGTATTAGCTTTTTAAACAGTATATATATATATACATATATATATATATATATATATATATGTATATATATATATATATATATATATATATATATATATATATATATGGTGGGTGCAGTATGAAATGAATTTTGAAATATATGATGAAATATATGTTGTTTTTACTAAAATGCTAAATATCAAAGATAGAACTACTGCTGAGTCGAATTTTTAAATCAATTCTAAAGAAAATGTGTACGACCGTTAAACACCAGCTTTCTACGTCATTGTCAGTTTTACTATTATATATTGATAAACAAAAAGCTTTTTCTGACTGGTCAGTTTTAGACATTTTTAGAAGCGATTTTTAAAGGCAATTTTCGCCATGGTCTTTAAAAGACAGACACACACACACAATATCCTTCTCTCTCTCTCTCTCTCTCTCTCTCTCTCTCTCTCTCTTTCCACGCACACATACACACACACACATCTATTGATCTATCTATCTATCTCTCTCTCTCTCTCTCTCTCTATATATATATATATAGGTAAAAATAGCGTAGACCATGAGTTAGTTTCTTGCTTATGCAATCAACGGACCAAATCCGGATCCTTGGAGAGAATCTGACAGTCACCATTCGACGTTGACTATGTATCCACTCTATCTTAATTTATATCTTTTTTTATATATATATATATATATATATATATATATATATATGAGTGTGTGTGTGTGTGTGTGTGTGTGTGTGTGTGTGTGTGTGTGTGTGTGTGTGTGTGTGCGTGTGTGTGTGTGTGTGTGTGCGTGGTGACCTTAGAAAATGTTATTGTCACCGCATGATTTCTCATGATTTCTTAAATTCATTTTATTTACCGATCATAAATACATATTAAAAATAATATTGAATTAATCAAGCGTTATATTTGTGAGATTTGATCATGAAAAAAAATACGCTGATGGCTTTAATTGCGGATGAATTACATAATGACATCCATTTGCGAAGTCTAATAGAGAAATTACAACATGAATTATCAAACTGTAAATAATATGGTTAAAACATGGACGGAAAAAGTGCCATATTCAAGTGAAAAACCAACTTGGACGTCAATTGAAATTTTCTGAATGAATGAGAAAATTGCGCAGTTAAATGAGGATTCATTAAAAATCGTCGTTCAGTTGTAAGAAACGCAGCCAGGACGATGAATCTGGCTGAATATTGATTGAGAACATTACTAAACAAATCTTGGATAGGAATAAAGAGTGATAAAAAAGAAACCAATAATAAGAAAACATTAAACTGGGCCCAAAAGTTTCCTCAGAAAATTTCTTTTTTGGTCATTAATAATATGCTCTGATAAAAGCGAATTGTCTATCAATTTTCTAATTCAATACAAATTTAGTTTAGAGGATGAAAACCATGGAATCGAGATTGTTTCCAGAGAAAATTCAAACAGAAAAGAATGGGAGTCATGCTTGATTGATTGACTTTAACGACATTTCAATCCGTCTAGGGTTATTTTATGCTTAGAATTATGTATTTGTACATTCATATTTACCTTTTTTGAGTTTTTGTTTCTGAAGAGGGTTTTTTACACGATCCAAAGAATTTCCCCCGTCGAATAAACTATATAAACTATTTTTAAAGAATTAAATTAAGCTACTATTGCTTAATTTGATTTTTTTTTAATATTTTATATATTTTATTCGACGAGGGGGAATTCATTTTTAATCATATAAAGAATTTTTTCCCTCATTAATTTGCTACGGCCATGTTATATTGTGACGCAAACCACAGAATTTTCATGACTTATTCTTCCCCCAATTTACGTATATTGGATATTTCATTTGTGGTTTTATAAACAAATTTAGTTTTATAACCCCTAACTTTTAGCGCTTGCTCATAATCGTGCTTGCTTTGAGTAAAGATGTTGATGTCAGAAGTATTAATAGATAATCTAAATATAATACCATTTGGGATATGTTTGAAAATTTATCTACTTTGTCGCCTGTAATAAAAGACATTCCGTTTTTCTCTTTAAGTTTGCTTTTTCCAAGATATTTCATGTGAAATTTCTTTAGTTTAGCACTTAAAGTTTACACAAAGTTGTTTGAGAAAAAGTGACTTAAAACATAAAATGCTTACAAACTATTAGTATTTGATAGGAATACTTTAAACCTTATAACTGGATGCGAATAAAGTACATGAAGAATAGTTATTTGAATCAATATATATATATATATATATTTGCAAAACAAGAAAGGCTGATTCAAACTGACGAGATTAAATAACAAGAGTTGAAATGTGTATAATGGCCGATCCGAATTCCCCTTGTAACCAATCGGAAATGAGGAAATGTGATCAAACGGTGACAGGTTGAAATTCACCACTATTGAAACATGCCTGGAAAAGTCTGTTTTGAGTTGAGTCTGTTGGGTTTTCTGTGAATGATAGAGCAGACGTGTTTTAAGAGTTTTCAACGTTTTAGAAGCCACTATAGTGGAGGAAGCTTCAGCCAATACTTGTGAAAATTTAAAGAGTTTTTTCCTTCCTATAAACGTGTTTCTCAGGTTCTTTCATCACCTGGAATCAAGTGACATTACTTCGTAGGTCCCGCAGTATTGATAAAACCAGGAAACGAACCAACAAAAAAAAAAAAAAGAATTAAGATTATTATGAAGGATAAAGTTAGTCGTTATTGCTTTTGAATTCATTGAAATTTGGGTGTTCATTCATATGAAAGCATTTAAACAGGCACACACATAGTCAGATCCAATCCAAGTATAATACACATGTTAAGATTGGCATTGCTTTCAGGGCAATTATATATATATCTTCGAATTACCATGATAAGAAAATCCGGCAAACACCTACACTGAACAGCTGTTTCGACCTTATTAGGTCTCATTAGCAGTGCACACCGTGATCTCCACCCATGGAGATCGAACCAACAACCACAGTGTGCAGAAGCCGAAACTCTACCTCTGGGCCACCGGTTCATGCCACATATAAGCGAATCCGAATTAACAAGTCATGGTGAATTGCGCGACCACTTTGATCTAATATCTATGAGTCAAAAAGATCTGCGTGAAAATTATTCATATTGGAGAGCAATGCTTGAAACTCTATACGAGCATGCAAACAAATCTTTTATTATTACTTCACTCCTTGAAAGTTTTTCACATCAATGTATTTAGGGAGGAATACTTGAAACCATACAACTGTGAGCAAATTACATTTTTAGACAGGAATACTGACTATCATAACTATGTGCAAACAAATGTTTAGAAACAAATAAGGTGTAACAAAAAAAAAATAGAACATTGAAAATATAGTTATGATTGCAATGAAATATTAACAAATGATTCAAATGTCGGACTTATATAACATATTAGTTGTTGATATGCCGTTAAATAAATAAATCAAACCAAACTACCGAAACAACGAAACTTCCTCTGAGCTTGAGAACTGGGGCCTCATCACTGGGTGGGGCTTAATGTCATACCCAGGGCAAAATAAATTAAGAATTTTCAAAAGAAAATGAACGAAATTACAACACGTGACCTTTTTAGAAAATAAAAGTGGACCAAAAATATTCAGTTATCTGCCCTTGAATAGAAAAGTTAAACAAGCCTCACTGATAATGGAAACCGGAATGAGATGAAAGACTGACTCGGATGAGGGCAACATTTCTCTCTTTTATAGCAACACTGTGTACAACATAGACCTTCCGGATTTGAGTCTTTGAGAAATCGAGAACTGTGTCACAAAGGTCGACGCCTTGTTTGAAAAAAGCTAAATATAACACAATTTAAATTACCGCGAATACAAGTGTGTTTTTACATAAACTTTTATTTGAAAGGGGCACAAGGTCAGTTTTTCAAAGTCTTCCTTCTCCTAGAACGGGTTGCCTTTCCAAAGTTAAAGAACCCAGTCTAACCGTCTGTTTACACATAGCTGAGAGAAAAGTAAAAATGGATTCCTGCCTTTTGCAAGGGCATTAGTGCCAAGTGAATTGCAAACAACTTCGTCCAGAATCTGAATTCGGATCGACGAGCCTATTTGTAAAGATGATGACCGTTGCCACACGCCTTGAATTTAAGAGTGGTCATTGTATGGCTTCATTTTATAACAATCCCGTGATACCAAGGCATATCTGAAGCTGAATTTTTTTGTTTTTAAGTGAATAAAATGAGTTAATCCCACTCACTAAGTTTAAATTTTACGTACTGCGCCCCTATGTATATATACGTTGGTAGGGTTGCAGGTATTTCGCAGAGTTTGATCCTCACTGGTTGCCACTTTATTAAGGCCTTCTTTCAGATTTGCTTCGACTTGCAGACTGCCTTTAGTAAGTTGGTCAGCAAACTGTTACTATTGGAGAGAGTTTGATTCTCATCAGGAGATCTAATCATGTAACGTTAAGGGAAATCTCAACTCATGCCTCACTAATATTTTAACTTTATTTTTGTTGTTAGAATTTCTGTTTTCTTGCTTTGTTTTGTTTTTGTTTTGTTTTATTCTGTTTCTTTTAATTTAAAGTTTTTATTTGTTTTTTCATTTGTTACTTTCTCTCGCCTTTTTTTTTTTCTTTCATTTTAACTTCTTTTTTTAATTCTTTATTTCTTTTTGTTGATTCGTCTTTTAAAAATATTCCTTTTTGTTATTAATTTCCTACAAAGTTTCTTTCGTTCTATTCTTTTATTTGGTTATTTATTCAATCGAATCTTTCATTTTTCTTTTCTTTTTTTTTTTCCTTTTCGTTTTTTCCCGCGATTATTCTCTCTTTATTTAGTTATTCATTTATTTTTCTTCATCCGTCTTTTTTTCCATTTCATTTTTCTTTTCTTTTTACATCTGGTTTTTCTTTTTTCTCTCTCTGTCTCTCCTCTCCCCCAATTCTCTCTCTCTCTCTCTCTCTCTCTCTCTCTCTCTCTCTCTCTCTCTCTCTCTCTCTCGTGTTTGTTCCGTTTTCTGGTATCTCCCTCTCTCGTATTTTTCTTCTGGTTCTTTTTTAATCTGATTTTATTTTTTCTCTCTCTCTCTCTCTCTCTCTCTCTCTCTCTCTCTCTCTCTCTCTCTCTCTCTCTCTCTCTTCTGCTTCCTTCCCAAAGATGCTTTCCTCCACCTCACTTGATTTGCACTACCGCCACTACGCACTGCAATATAGTGCCTTATCTCATTCTGGCTATGATAAGCTAATTTCATTATTCCTAATCATCCAGAACATAATCCTCACTAATCCGGGTGGGATTTATTCTCGATGACGAGACTCGATCCTTCGGTCAGTCATAATCTAAGCGCTGATGTAAAATACGGAGGAAAAAAGTGAGCGGAAGGTTAGGATGCAACCTGGACTGTTAGAAAAACGATGAGCGCCATAACAAAATGGCATGTTGTCCCCAAGTTCATTTACAACGCGCAGACCCATGTGATCAAATTCGGCTTGAACATTGCCAGCACCCAGCTATTTATGGGGTCTGTTCAGCGCACACTGACAGAAGTTTGATTTTTATAAGCCCTTGTGAATTGTTTTAGTTGCTTTGATTACAGTGAATGTTAGTTGCTTTTAAGAATGAGATGTTACGATGCTAAAAGTTTCGAGGGTCCAAGTTGAAGAAAATCTGATGCAAGTTTATTCAGTAGTAGTAGTTTGTTGGTAAGGCTGTTAATAAGAAAGAAAGAAAGAAAGAAAGAAAGAAAGAAAAAAAGAAAGAAAGAAAGAGTAAAATTATGATGGTGAAAGAAAAAATTAAGAAGTTCTATTTAGAAATTGAAAAACGGAAGGAATATGAAAAAGGATCATATGAGAGAAAGAAGGGGAAAAAAAAGAAAGGAAGTAAAGAAAAGGAAAAGCTAATTGAAAAAGCGAGAACTTATAAAAGAAATTAAAGAAAAAGAGGAGGAAAAACAAACGAAAAACAAACAAACAAAAGGAGGCAGAAGCAAGAGGAAGAATGATTGAAAAGGAAAGGTTTCTGAGGTAGAAATAAAAAAAAAAAAAGATTTAAATAGGATTGAAAGAGAAATATGAAGCTGGAGCTTTAAAACCAAAAACAAACAAAAAACAAACGACTAACTTATTTATTTCAAAATGGCTGTATACATTTATCACCAACTAGATTGATTAGATTTAGAAAGAGATAAAAAACAAGAGAATTCTCATGATGTAAAAAAACAATGCAAATGAAAGAAAATTGCAGAATGAAAGCAAAATCATTTAAACACAATTTTAAAATCTTTTGGCAAGCTGACCGTAGAAAATTGCGTTTTATAAGTCGAAATAGTTTTCTAAAATCTAGCGTTTTACAGTTGTTTTTTCTTGCTTTTTTCACGGGCGTTTGAGTAACAGCAAGTCTTTTCCGATCTTCAGGTCTCATCTAAGTTTTCTAGTTGATTTCAACCGTGGTCTGGACACTCAATTCTTCCTCTGATTTCTTGTTCATACAGTTTGTTTTTTAATATTGTGAACTGCAAAATCTACAAGATAACAAGTGCTTTTCTTCCAGTTAATTTTTCACACCAGTTTTAACAGATGGGTTTTTATTGGAGTTTAAGTGATTACAAGCCTTCTTAAATCTGCGGGAATTTTCTTGTTAAGTTATAGATTGGTCGGATCTTTTATTTGGTACGAATTGTTTATTAATTATAAAAGTAATCAATCGTTGTACTTAGAGAGAAACACACACACACACACACACAGATAGAGACACAGAGAGAGAGATAGTTATATCTTACTGAGGTGAACAGTTCAATTGTTATGTGGAAACCTCTGATGTCAGTTGAGAGTTAGACTTTCATTGGAGGATTTCAAAGACATTTGAGTACAAATTTGGAAGTTGGAATTAAATTTTAAGCCTCTAGTTTGTATGCCCGAAGCAGCCGAGACTTTCAAATCAGCAAAGATTGTCAGGTCGTAATTCCCATCGATGTTTAACTAGTTTCCGGTTTCACGTTGCTAATAATGTAAAAAAACGTCTGAAGCTGAATTAAATAGTGTGTACACATAAAAAGTCTTCGTACTATTCGTCTAAGCGAGAGAATCGATCTCCTTAGCGAAACGGATAAGAAGATGGAGCAGCAAGGAGCGACCAGTATCCGACGAGAAGATGGCTATATGACTATTGAACATTCTAAATAATCGAGCTGATCTAGACAGTTTCGATCCTTCCTCGGATCTCCAATTCTCCCATTCTCTTTTCCAGCCCTTTGGAGACCACTCCATCTACTCCAACTGTTATCACCATTATCTTCATGTTCAACAACTTTTTCAGCTCCCTGCCAAGATCCAGGTATTTTTCCAGCTTTCATCATTCTTCATTTTCATCCAGTGATCCACTGAAACGACGAAATCCACTGGATGATAAGTTCTTTCCTTCTTATTTAGAATTATGTCTGGTCTTCTGGCCTTGATTGAATTATCCATTTTTATCTCAAAGTCTCATAGAATTTTATGGATCACATTTTCTGGGAAAGATTCTGATTTCTACATGTACCAATTATCAGCAGAGACAAATTTTAGTCTCTTGCACAATTCAAAGAAGCTCACTTTCCTCGTCTTTACTATTGTATTCATTTTGTACCAACTCGCTGCATTCGTGATTAAGTTTCATCTCTGTCACCCCATAAACTAGATTTGCTATTCATCTGTGTATTATCCTCTTTTGCTTTGATGTAATTAGTTCTTAAGGCATTATTTTGTGCTGCTATTAAAAGGGATTCAGTTTCTTTTTTCTGGTTTCCTCTTCTTAGCCCTATTCAGATAATCCCGTGTGCAATAATAAAATCCTGATATTTTGTTTCCAAAGAAAATTAACATTTATATAAGAAATTGCTAGATGGGCGATTTTATAAACATAGGAAGATATGAACTGAAACAGATACGAACGGAATACGAGATAAATGTTACAAAAACATTATCTATACTGACGTAGGTACCCAAATAGATAGATAGATAGATAGATAGATAGATAGATAGATAGATCACTTTCATCAATTGCTTTTATTTATTTTGGCTTATATATCTTCCATATTTGCATGCTGGACATATTGTCTATAAATTAGTTTTTTTTCTTTTTTTATGTCTAATGGAAGGAATAAACATCGGTCGGTTTTTCTTAGCTTGATGTCCAAACGTCATTTCGGTGTATGTCTACAAACATATTATACTGATCCTTTTCCGTGTCGTCGTATCATACACGGGTCACAAGGCGACAATCAAACCATCTCCCGCCAACACTGCCTCACTTACACATTTACCACACGCAGGTAAGGCCAGTCACAGTACTAGGAACAATCTATTTCTCTTATTCACCTGACCCGTTATATTTACAGTCAACCCCTACCCCACCCATCACCTTTGACACTGAATCGCCTTGAGATGTTTAATACCGACCAAAGGATCCATTAACAAACGGGAAGTTGCCGTGTGTGATCCGGAACTAAAACATTTTTACTGTTGAAGCTTCCACGATTTTTCATTTACTAAATGTTGTTTTATTTGACGTTGAGCTAAAATTAATGTTCGGATCCCAGTGCCAATCAAAATCACCTTCGCTATTTCTAATAAGCTTACAAATAAGTAGATGCTCATTTACAAATAGCCCACCCATGAAAATACTCGTTATTTCTACAGGAATATACATAGAAAAATATATGAAAAAAATCCAGATAAGATTATGTTTTAGTCATTTGCTTCTTTTATTTCACTGAAAAGTCACAGTTAATTCCCAAGAATTACAAATCAGTTTACGGCTATAACTTCATAACTTCTTAGAGGCAGTGAAAGGAAAAGACTAAATAAATGTGGTCGATGGTAAAATTGTAGACATAATTTTGGAATTGAAGTGTTCTATAGAAAAAAAAGCAAATGGCTGAAGCTCACTCTTCTCTGGATGGAAAATTAAATTTTCCCCCTTTTTCTATTTCCATTTTCCACTCTCTACATATTGTTTTCTAATCGTAAAATAACTTCGGTTATAGCTCTAGTGAGTGAGATACGAAATAGGTTAACTAGCCTTTTCTTTTTTGCTTTTCTTTTATCTTTTTTTTTTTTCTTTTTAGCTTTTATTTTAGTTTTAATTTTCATAAGGGTTCATAGATATGGTCTTTTTAAAGCAATTATAAAATTCTGTTGCACAAAGAAAATCTTCAAATATATATATATATATATGTGTGTGTGTGTGTGTATGTGTGTGTGTATGTGTGTGTGTGTGTGTGTGTTTTTATTACTGCAGAATTAACGAAAATTCTGGACATTCACTGGTCTTTCCTTTATCAAATATTGCTTTATTCAGCAACATCAGTAATCATGAACTTTAAAATAGGGTTTTCATTCATAATTAATTTTGACTAGAATTGTTTTCTTCGCTTTTTATTCATTTATATCTATGCAATTAGAATACACAGATTGTTATTCCCTGCAAAGAGTTAAGAACTCCCTTCCCAGAAAAAAAAGGGGGTTATCCTAGGAATGTCATTAAACTGCATCTGATGAGGAGCTTTGAGGAGTATGAGAAATATTCCTACATTGACACGGATTGATAATACTTGTTAAGACTCAATCTATAAAGCAAATAGAACTATTCATAAATTATTAGCATTACACCTGAATATTTAAAAACTTATGGCTCAAATTGATCGGTTTGAAAATTATTTGTATTGATTGGAATACTTGAGACTATATAACTGTGAGCACAGAAATGATGATTATCAAATGGGAATAGTCACTTGAAACCATATAACTGTGTATTATCAAATAGATTTGTTTGAAAATCATTAGTATTTGATGCAAATACTTGAAATCATGTAACTGTGTATTATCAAATAGATTTGTTTGAAAATTAGTTTGGTTTTGTTTGGTTTTATGGCATATCAACCATTGTAGGTTATTTAATGCCAAATTCATTTCTATACATATAAATAGCTCCATATAAAACAATAAAGTTTTACATAAGTACATTTTTTTTATTTACACACAGTTCTATTTCAAACAATTCAGTTTAGCATAAGCACACAGTTTAGCTCTATTTGAGCCATAGAAAGGACCCTATCAGGTGCTACCACTCCGAGCCAAAGTGGACCTGGGAGCGATGGCAATAAGAGGTACTCCGCATTCCTCAAAGCTCCAGCATGACCGCAGCCTCATCATCAAATAGTTTAGTGTCATATCTAGATATATCGTTGGAGGAGTCTTACTCCTCTACCGAGAAAAAGTCGGTGTATTCTACAGCCCTAGCCGACAGGGCCATTTGCAAATTATTAGTATGGGATGAGAATAGTTGAAACCATGTAACTGTGTATAATCAAATAGATTTGTTTAAAAATTATTTGTATTTGATGAGAATACTTGAAAACATATAACATATGATTATTAGAGACAAAAAAAGTATGATTTAAAAAGTGATTCCATAGGAACATTAATTACGATCAGACGAATCAAATTTCAATTTTAAGGAGTTGATATGCCGTTAAACAAATAAACCAAACAAAAACTAAAATTGTTTTCTCGTTACGATGAGTTTTAACGATTCTCATCGACCTGGTTTCTGAGAGACGAATTTCTTCCAGTTGTCGTGCATATTAACAATCAGCTCTTGAACCAGAACATTTTATGCAGTCTCTTCTTTAATTTTTCCCTGGGAAGGACACAAAAATATCAGGGGGAACATTTTTTCCAAGAAACTGGAAAATCTTAAAGGTTTATACGAGGAAACATTTGTAGCAATAGTCTGCAAGATTAACACGTTAACTTCCGGTTTTGTCGCGATGCAATCCTTTCTCTTTTTCTTTTCTCTATGCTTCCCTCACCACCACCACCACCACCCCAACCACAACCTCTTCCTTTTCCTCTTTATTATTATTATTATTATTATTATTATTATTATTATTATTATTGTCGTTGTTGTTGTTGTTGTGACACTCTTTCTTGGATTATTTGTTTGCTTCTTTCTTTCCTTCTTTTATTCCATATTCCCCCCTTTTTTTACATCTATCTTCATTTTTTTCTTTTTCTCCTTCTGCTTCTATTTATGTTCTTATACTCTTTCTTACACTTAATTTTGTCCTTTTCTTTCTTTCTTTCATTATTTATTGATTTATTTATTGTTGTTGTTACCTTCTTCTTCTTCTTCTTCTTCTTCTTCTTCTTCTTCTTCTTCTTCTTCTTCTTCTTCTTCTCTGAGACCGATAAAAAAGAGCAAAAATAAAAATGTTCAAACATGAGCTTCTATTACCCGTCATTCCCAACCCCTTTCCAAAACTTATAAGGAAATATTTGGGTTGAAAGAAAAGAGGAAATCAAAGGGAAAAAAATTAAGAGAAAGGGGGTCTGGGTAGTTTGGGGTGTAGTGAAGGAGGCTGAATTTTGCAGTGGGGGACAATTGACCAGTCAATAACTGGATGCGATACGTAAACAGTTTAAACAAACGTACGATTGGAGACGTGATTATGGGTACGTAAATGATGATGATGGGGGAGGAAGAGATATTTTTGGTTGTGGTTTGAGGAGTGTGAAAGAAAAGAAAGAAGTCAACAGAAAATGAAAGTAAAGCTGGAGCGTGCTCTTTGCAGGTTGTCAAGGGCAGCCATGCACAAACGAAGCCCCCAGACCGGATAGTTTGCTCTTCGCCCCGCCAACACCCTCCCTCTCTCTCTCTCTCTCTCTCTCTCTCTCTCTCTCTCTCTCTCTCTCTCTCTCTCTTTGTGTTGATCTTACGATCAAGTCACGCTGAAAGCACCGGTTCACATCAGATCCCCGAAGTTAAGCAGCTATGAACCTATTCAGTGCTTAGATGGGTGATCACAGAGTAGCTGCTGGTATGGTAAACAAACCTGAGAACTGTGTGGGCTAGATGAAGCAAAGCCTAAAAGCCGTTACACTATGGAAGCTGTCATCACATGATTAGTATAAAAATCCTTCTTTTAATGAATGAATTGATTGAATAAAAGTAAGTGTTATATTCTTAGAGAGACCTCCATAAAATTATACCGTACTTGACGTCATTTACAACGAACAAAATATTCAACCAATTAATTTGGTTTATTTATTTAACAGCATATCAACACTTTGTGGGTTATTTAATGCCAAAATCTGATTCATTTGTTAGGTTTGGTTCATTTGTTTTACGGCATATCAACTATTTATGGGTTATTTAATGCCGGAATCTGATTCCTTTTTAAATGTTTGTTGACAAATATTTATAATGTTCTGTTGCATTTTTAATAGTATTCTTTAATCATTTGTTTGCACAGCTATATTGTTTCTGGTATTCCTATCTTACAATTAAATAGTTTCAAGTAACTAATAATAATAATAATAATAATAATAATAATAATAAGCTATTATCGTTTCCGGAAACTATTCTTAATCCAAATAATTTGTACACAGATAAATGATTTCAAAAATTCCACTCTAACATTAAAAATTCATTAATTAAGTATTTAATTTTCAAGTATTCTCTTCAAATAAAAATAAGTTTTAAACTGATTCAACCCATAAGTAAGATCCTAACAGATAGGACATGTAATGGCAATAAAGGAGTACTCTAAAGTCCCAAGAGCTCCAGAGTTTGAACCTCGCCACCAGGTTCAGTTTAGTGTCATATTCTGTCGGAGTCCGTTTATTCTAAGTGCCACTTATAGGAAAAACTGTTGTTTTGAATTCAAAGTTTACTTTCTTCCAAGCCAGTTGGCGAATCAAGCTCATTCTGTCCTATTATTTACACAGAACTTGTTTTTATTTAGTAGTCTTCCAATTCTAAGTATTGAGCTGACTCGTTGATGCATATACGATTCCGATGTTTTAGCCAGTTTATTCACTTCAGAGTATACCAATATGCGTAGGTTTACTTCAACACTTGGAATGCAATTGTTTTACCACTTCTATATATACTTATTTATTCTTTCAATTTTTTATAACACCCCTTTGAATTATTTAGGATTTATCTCGTTCGTTTTTGACGTTCTATACATTGTTCGATAATGTATAATTGTCGCAGCATTTTCTATAGGAGAAATTTATTAGTCAGTGAATTTACGAGGTGCATACGATAAGTTTCCAGACGTTTTTCGTATGGGCACTTTTATTGATAGTACACACATGAAACTCTAGTCCCCTTCGAAGTAATCTCCTCCGGCTACAATACACTTGTTGTACCGTTACAACAACTTCTGGAAGTCCCATGGAAGTCATCTTGTGTGAGCGTGTCAATGACCTTCGTCACAGCCTCTTTTATCTCCTCAATTGTCTCATAACGACAACCAAAAGTCACAGGTAGGGACGTCTGGACTATAGGAACGGTGAGGAACTATCTTGATGCTCATCTTGATCAAATAGTCTATGACAAGGATGGAGTCGTGGACTGGTGTATTGTCCTGGTGGATATGCCACTGACCCGATTTGAACAATGCTGACCTCTTCCGACGGAATCTCTTTCTGAACTCCCTTAAAACCTCAACATAGTAACCCTAATCCTAACCCCTTGGCCAATCAACTCTGGTGTATTGACTTCCTTAATCCTGCCACACCTCTCATCATCCCTCACAGACTCCCTGCCTTCCTTGAATCTCTTATGCTGCTCAAAAACTGATGCTCGATTCATGCAAGATGCTCGAAAAGCAGTCTGAAGCATTCCATACGTTTCTGTGGCATTTTTTCCAAGTTTAAAACACAATTTTATTGCATATCGTTCTTCTAAAGTGTCAGATTGCATATTTGAAATTCACTGTGACAATCAGGATTTAGTAGTGTGTATTCCAATTGCTTCTGTAGCTGTTCATTTGAATCTGAAATCATAAAACTTGGTCAGTCATTTTATAAGATGTGTAGCAATAATATACTGAATTTTCAAGAGTCTTCGACAATTTTAAATCCCCATACGAAAAAAGTCTGGAAACTTATCGTATGCACCTCGTATGTCTTGTGTAATGATCTATTAATCTATTTATCTCTTTATCTATATCTTTATCAGTGTCTTTCTTTCTTTCTCACGTTTTCTCTCTCCCTTCCTCTCTCTCCTCTCTTCCTTTCTGTCTGTCTCTCTCTTTCTCTCTCTCTCTCTCTCTCTCTCTCTCTCTCTCTCTCTCTATTTATATATATATATGGGTGGGGTACTCATAAGAAGCGAGCTCATTAGAGTGGTGCTGTTACAGCATTTTCTATAAGAGAAACTTAAATTTGATAAAATCTTTTCCAATTTAATTCCATTGCTACAAAGTAGATTCTTTTATCATTTTCGTTTCTACATTTTCTTTGTTGCTTTATATATTACATTGTCCATAAGAAAGTTTTCATTTAAACAATAGCGTTATCTCTACAATTGTTCTTTTGCGGCAATATTTTCTTATCAATACACTAAGACATAGGCATTCGTACACACACG
>OY757925.1:26368189-26380689 GCA_963585895.1 Sepioteuthis lessoniana | reverse complement strand
CAGGACAACAACCTGTATCCTCACATAGCTGCTGAATGTACGTTCGAGCTGGTCGTCCTGCTTTTGCGCGGCCATGTGTGGGGATCCATAAGAGTACATCTCTTATGAGTTCATCTCTGCTTCTCCAGCAGTGTCCTGCATGTCTGGTTCGTCTAACTTGAATAGTTTTTGTGATAGGGGGCAGGTGGCCGTATAGTTGGTGTTTTATGGGGTGTTGCTACCAGGACTTGTTCAGGATTGCACGCAGCATTCTTGTGCAATTGCCATCTAGTTTCTTCTCCAGCCGTTTTGTTAGCGTCCATGTAGTGCATCCATATAGCAGTATCGATGTGACCGCTGCCTGGAAGAAACTGCGTTTCATTTTATCGGTTAGGTCTGATTTCCATATAATCGATAGCCTATTGATAGCTGTCCATGCTTTCGTTAACCTCGTTTCGATGTCCTTTTCTGTTGATTCGACGCTGCTTCCTAGGTACGTGAATATATATATATATATATATATATATATATATATATATATATCACCTATAGGCATATTTATATATAAGTGTAAATGTGAATGCCAAAAAACAGACACAGTATTTTACATATGCTCACAAGAAGTAAAAAATATATACATTTGCAAAAGTTGGAAGTTAAATTATGTTGTATAGAAACGATATTTTAATATAAAATGATTATTATTCGTTCCTTATACTTTCTTGGGCATCTCCGCTTTTTACTTTCTTCTCACATCAACCGTTGAACAAATCTTTGCATAGAACACATACAATATTAGTATACTATCTATATACTGATCAAATTCTCTTATGATCCCCCCCAAAAAAAAACCCTTAATTTCTTTTTCTTAACATTATTTCTGAAATCATCTAATTTAATCTTCGTTATTTACTTGCCCAGTTGGCTGGGGCTGTACAATACACCGACTGAACCTCTGCAGTGAGTTAAGACTCCCACCAACGAATGTCCTAATATGACACGAAACAATTGGATTGTGAGGTTCCAGTAATGCAGGAGCTTTGGAGAATGCAGAGTACCCCTTCATTGCCATCGCTCCCAGGTCCACTCTGGCTCGGAGTGGTAGCACCTGATAGGTTCCTACCTGTCTATGGGTCAAATATAACTAAACTCTGTACTTATGCTGAAGTGAATTGTTTGAGATAGAACTGTTTTGTATGCTAAACTGAATTGTTTGAGATAGAACTGTTTATATCTATAAAAATGGATTTGGCATTATTAATCTACAATTGTTGATGTGCCATAAAACCAAACCAAACCAAACTTCGTTATTTACAGTAGTATTTTGAGAAATGTTTTAACCTTTTCCTAAATATATTGCTAAATTACCGGTGTGTATTATTCACCGATGCGTGTTGTATGGCGGGAAATAAGTTGTGTCATTTAGTGCGAGATGACTTACAAATTTCCACACAAACAATTTGTTAATATGCAAGTGTACCAATTATTATAGAACAAAATTAGTTGTCATTTACTTAAGAACAAGACTGGAAATACAAATCTAGAAACAATCAAACTTACAAACAATGGCAAGATGAACAATATATTAAAACAATGCTTTTAGCATCTTAAACAAAACAAAAAAAATCAAACCCTAACAAGTTCTTATTTTGAATCATACTTTAACTTTTAATCTTTATATTTTTGAACCTGTGATTTTGAGTGAAGCGTTCACCGGCTTAGTTAGTATTTTTTAAAATAATATTACTGACAAAATTATATTGACAAATACGTTCATATATTAAAGACAGTGAGATGTAATTAAAAATACTTTTTGTTATGATTTACTTTAATCTCAAATTATCTTAAATTTTTCCAGCTTAGAACCGGTGCTTCTATTTGTTTATTTATTAATCTATGTTTATTTTGTATTTTATTAATTGCTTTTTCTTTTTCATGTTGGTTCAAGAAATCTTAATTTCATGGTAGACTTCTTTTTCTTCTATTTTCAATGTGTAATTCACATGACAGTTGTTTTGCCTTCTTCATTCCACTTTACGAGATTCATTCCTAAGCTGAGAAGTCTTTCTTCCAATGTTATGAAATGACAGTCGGTGTACACTGGCTGATACCACCGAAAGTTTCCAAAGTTACAGGTGCTACAACGAAAGAAGTTTTTTTAATCATCCAAATATCCTAGTGAAATTAGGTTCAAAATTCTTTTTCAACTTTAATCCAAAAAAATATACGAATCAAATCAACTTTGATTATATGTGTGTGTTGCGTGTGTGTGTGTTTCATGTGTTGGTAAAATAAAAACAATTGACAACGTAAAGAATCTAACATACTGTTTCTTTTCACGTACTGGTTTTATTTAATATTCCTTGGAAGAAAGTACTCGTGGTTTTACCATTCAATCCTTCCGAGTGAAGGATTAGGTAGAAGCGCCGGGCCAAATCAAACGTGTCACTGAGTTGGGGTCCTTGTGGATGTCATCAATATCTCCGGATTCTAGGAGCCGCCGAGAAAGATGTCCTTTCTTGAGCAAAGCTGGCCGTAAAAAAGAGGCAATACCAAGACTGGGAATTTGGAATATATTCTTATCAACATGGTAAAAGTAATTAATATATTTCTGTGCCTTCAGTTTCTTTGTTTAATTACCTTCATGGGTTACATAATGCCAAAGCCGTCCTTGTTGAAGAACAGCGGTGATATGCTGACCCCTAGTAGAAGTGAGAAGGGGATTGATACCATTCCTACGGGTATGAGTTCGAAAAGGAACGCAATTTCTAACTATATCGCAGGAATTTTTCCTGCGAGCTATTCTAAATAATTACCTAAATGTGGACTTGGTTAATAACTAAAGATTTAAAAATACTAATTCAAAAACAAACACCTTGCTCGTGAATGAAAATGGTTTGAATATGAGACTTCATATTTTCTCTTTGGAATTATCCCCATACGAATCCACGATAAGACGACCAAATTGATATTCATGAATCATACTGCGACACTGCGACACAGTTATGAGGCGTGCAGTGGGGTTTGAACTCTCTACGAAAATAATAGTTTGCGAAACTAGCTTGTTAAACATTGTTTCACGAAAAGATGACTAAATCGAAATTTCTTAAAGTTAGAACCATACAAAATTTCTGTTATGTGCTTTTCTCTTTTATCATAACAATTAGGTAATATGCCTAACCCCTCTGCCACTGGACGTAACACATGGTTAATTTTTAACGGAGTACAGCAGCTTTGAATTTAGAGTTTCCCTTCTACTTGACCTGTTGTACCAAAGCTGAAGAACCAAGTCTGACCTACTATTTACCAATAGTTGAATGGCGATAAGAAGAAGGATTCATACCTTTCCCAAAGGTATTAGCGCAAAGTGAAATGAAAACAGCTTCGGCCATGATTCGAAATCAGTTCACTGATTCCATTTTCTTCGACGATAACCGTTACACTAAATGCATCTCTAACAATTGACGTTCGTATATGTTTATTGAAGAATAAAGATTGTCATATGGCTTACGGTCAAGTCAAACTGAATGCTAAATCACCAAAGTTAAACATCAATGATCCTGATCAGTACTTAAGTAGGTAACCATAAAATGATAGCAATACTTGAACTGGATTAGCGATATTTGTGTCATATTAAAAAAACCGAATAAATTCAGCGGAAATTAGATGAACAGATACAACTCCATAATCCTAGCCTGAAAACCAGGGGTATTTGGTGAAAATTTGACACAAAAGTCGGTTTAATGTTGGGTGCAACACAGGAAGCGAACCTCCCTCGGGTTGGCTTCAAAAATTGCTCAGTTTCCGTCGGCATCTCCTTTACGCGCGTTTCAGGCACTGGACAATAAACCCAGCCTTTACCCTTTATAGTTGAGGTGACAGGTACTGTTTTTTGGCCCCCAGGAACGTAGCTAATTGTTTATATCTTTACCCATCCCGAAGAAAGTGGTATGCACTGAGATCGAATACAGCAAATCGCTTAAGCATGCCATCAGCTAAAGTAGTCCAACCATTAACCATGCTGATAAACAATTAGCTAAAGTATACGCCTCATTATGATATTATTCGATTGGAAGGCATCGTACTGGTTGCTAGAAAATTACTGACATTGCTTAGAAATAATTATAGAATCAGACTGAGATAAATTATGAAACGCGTATTGGCTTAATCATATTGTTTTATTCTAAGTGATTTTCCCGACAAATGGTAAGATTCTTTCTCTTGATGAAGATATTTATTTGCATTATGCGTAAATCTATTTGATTCCCACGAGAACATAGCTGTTTCCAAGAATATAATGGATAATCTGAGCCATTAATTATCGGAGTACTTATTTACCTTTATGATTCATTGTTCTTATGATACTTAAAGGTTATTTTATAAACATATTTCTTATGTAACTTCGATTCAATTACTGTATCATGTATCTTCTACAGAATAGAAGACACTATTATTATTATTATTATTATTATTATTATTATTATTATTATTATTATTATTATTTCACTCCTTTTGAGTTTTTCAAACCAGTTTTAACTAGTGGTATTTCACTGAGTGACAGCAAGTCAACTCAGTTCTCCGGGACTGTTCTCAGTATTCTAGCTAATCTTAACCATGTTGTGGTTCGTATGGTCTCGATTCTTCCTCTGAATTCCAAACCTTTTCCAAACCCTCGGGATTGTCCAAGCGGGCCAATCCTCACCTTCATGTACCACTGATTTTTCTGCTCTCTGGCAAGATCTAAATAATAATAATGATATCTATTATTATCATTATCATTATTATTATCATTATTATTGTTGTTGTTGTTGTTGTTGTTGTTGTTGTTAATATATGTATATGTATGTACATATGCATGTGTGTATATGGGTACGCGCGTAACTATATATCAAAGAACTGTTTCTTTAAAAAGTTATTCATGAACAGCAAACAAATTTAACTGTAAACAAGTAAGAAAGTTTGGATTGTTATTCTTTACCGAAATCCCTAATTGTTTTTTTGTTTTGTTTTGTTTTGTTTTGTTTTGTTTTGTTTTTGTTGTTTGTTTTTTTTTGTTTGTTTGTTTGTTTGTTTGTTTTTTGTATGGTCATATTGAAAAAAAGACTTTAAGTTCTTCTCTAACCACATTCAGGACATGTTTTACTTGCAAAGAAGATTGGCCGTTCTTTTAAAATAGACTTTTTTGAATCCCACATTCGAAAAATAAACCGGCTGGACATGTCCGGAAAGTACGACACGATATATTCCTTAAGCTTCTTGCTGCGATTTTCTTCGGCCAACGTAATCAAGCCCCTAAAAAATGTTGGGGGCGGTGGGACGATAGCGTTTCTTTAGACAACAAAGCAAACTACTGTTAAACCTTCGAAGGACAGAAGAAAGAAAAATATAGAGAAAGAGCGGGAAAAAGACAAAATATGAATTTCCTGAGGTTAATCCTGAAACATCTTGGTCCATGGTTTCAAAAAGAAAAAGAAAAAGGGAAAAAGAAAAGTCAAAAAGTATTGCTTCGTTTTTCCAGGCTGGTGCTAGTGTGATTGGATGTCGAGCGCTGCTCCCCCCGCCACCCGGTGGGACAGAAGATAAAAGTTCTTGAATTGAGAGTGGTCGATATTAATCTGAGTGGGCAACGATCTGTCCATCATTATATTTTTTAAATCATATATACATACATAAATATATATATATATATATATATATATATATATATATATATATATATATATATATATATATATATATATCAAACATAGATCTTTATGATCATAGATAGATAAGTTATACAACTGATGGATAGATAAGGTTAGATGGCCAGGTAGACGAATCGGAAATGCTACTTTTTCGTTCAGATTTTTCTCAAAAAAGATAAAGGTAAATATATACTAGGGTAAAAGCATATCTATCTATCTATCTATCTATCTATCTATTTAGCATCGTCATTCTGGTCATTACCAATTTATGTGTGTGTGCGTCTGTGTGTGCGTAAAGTTTATATATATATATATATATATATATATATATATATATATATATATATATATATATATATACATATTTTATCGATCTATTTATCTATCTATAGATCTATTTAACTGTATATGCACATATAACTGTATATACTCATGCACTCAAACACAAGCACACACACACTCTCTCTCTCTCTCTCTTTCTTACACATACACACACACACACACACACACACATATATATATATATATATATATATATATATAT
Source organism: Sepioteuthis lessoniana (assembly GCA_963585895.1). Lineage (NCBI taxonomy): Eukaryota > Metazoa > Mollusca > Cephalopoda > Myopsida > Loliginidae > Sepioteuthis > Sepioteuthis lessoniana. The sequence continues at coordinate 26,374,479 of OY757925.1, read as the reverse complement.
ATATATATATATATATATATATATACTCACATCACATTTCGGCATTGTGTTTGATCTGTATAATTTATATTCACCGTTGAATTAATTCCATTGACAAGGATGGAAGTTATGCTGAAAAATATATATCGGTAGTGAAAATAAATGCTTTTTCATCATTAGGGTTCTGACTTATGGATATAACTTATTGATGTAACTACATAGATAGATAGATAGATAGATAGATAGATAGATACATACATACATACATACATACATACATAGAATAGTAACATTGACAAATATATTAATCGTAGATATGGCTGAAAAAAGTTCTCGGTCTGACAAAAAGGAATCATGAAGCAATTTATTCGAATTGCTTACATTGAATGTCAAATCTCTTCAACCTTCAAAAGAAATTCAATAGAATTTTATTTTCAAAGTTATAGTATTTTAAGAATATTGCACAAATAAAATCCCGTATGATTCCAGGATTACAGTCATATATAGTATGGAGATCGAACGGGGGATAATTAACTGAGTCTTATGTTTGATTTTTATGCCCACCTAAATGGATAACCTTCAGAATTAAACTGAAAAAGGATAGTATTTCTTGTCACAAAAATAAGAGTAAAAACTTGATGACCTGTAGCATGAAAAGTACACAGAAAAATGTTTTACAGCTAAATAAGACTTTGAAAAGTCATTCATTTGATTATCAAAAGGATTATTTCTCTAAAGCGATATACTTATAGCATTTACAGATATCCATGCTAAAAATATCTCACCCCACCACACACACCCACACACACACACACACACACACACACACACACACACACACTATATATATATATATATATATATATCATTGAGAGACAATATATATATAGGCTCACTATTCTTTTTCACATTTTCTAGGTGTGACATTAAACTGTCTTCAAAACAATTTGTATTAGATAGGAATACTTGATTTATAACCGTATGCAAAACCTTCTGAGAAACAATTGCACAAAAATATAAATATAGTTGTTCAGTGAACACAATTCTCAAACCTCTAGGCATACAGTAACCCTAGAGTGGTTGACATGCAGTTAAAATCAACCAATTAATTATATTTTTGAAATATAAAAATCATTCAATGGTACCTTCATTATTAATAACAAATTAACTAAATTAATGAAGTGAGAGGAGGGTCACCCATGAACAATAAATATGTTTCCGCCAAAATTTTGAGTAAAAATTTCTTTTAAAAGAAACCAGATTTTTTCTTACTTGACTCTTACTACGCATGTGAATCTGAAAAACAGGAATCAAGTGAATTCGTTTTTGATTGTGGTGTACTTTTAGAAATTTTCGATATGACGGAGTTCACACAATTTTATTGGACAATAGAAAAATGTGAAAACAGATTTGCATATAATTCGCGTGTTACATTACGTGTTATTTCTAAAACTAGAACAAGAGTGAAACTTCAATTTTAACAACAAAACAAGATGGCAGATATCAATTTATTCGAATTGCAATATGGTAATTTTAATTCTGACGGTGAAAATATAGTTCCATTATGATGTTGAGTTTTGTGAGCAATGGCATGAAAATGTTTGGTTGTGTATGAACTAAGGATTATATAAAAACATAAAATAGTGAATATGATTAAAGAAATAAAGATAAAAATAGAATTAAAATTTAAATATGAAAAAATGTTTTAGTTACTTTTTGTCCACATAACTTGGGGATCTCAATTTCATCCAATTTTAACAAATTAATTCAATATCTGCATAGGAATAAAATTTTAATCACCACAAATTTTATTAAAATCGGATATTAAGCCGATTATGTAGGTGAATTTTTTTAACGGTGTGGTGGTATCGTCCAGAGCCTCGCTTGATGAACGACTCAACCCACGTTTTTTCAAGTAAAAATTGTCGGCCGCAGGTTCTGGTCGAGAACGTACAAGCCACAAAGAAAAAAAGAACAAACAAACTTGATAATTCACTTTTTTCTTTATTTACTTCTCAGTAAGAGTTGACATATAACACTATATGGACTTAGGCACCGGTCATGATATTGATTGCAGACGAATGCTTGATTAGTTTTCTATCACATTCTGTCTAATGGCCAGTTCCTAACTCGGTTGCCTATACTACAGCCACCGCTTCTGTCAACCCACTGCAGCTTACTACACAAGGCTCGAATTCCCTTTGCTTTGTTTATTACTAACGTGGACAGTGGACGGTAGAAGAACCCCTCAGTCCAACGGTCAACCCCACCGTAACTTCTCGGGTTGCCACTCATCTGTCCTACTCCGGATTGTTTCTTTGAATATATGAAGTCCGGACTTCTAGAAAAGAAAACCGTTTTTTTTTTTCGCATCGGCCTCCAAGAACTGAAGTACTTTAAAAAAATAACTTCCGACCGTACTAGAGCCGAAGACCTAATTTTATTAAGGACATTTAAAAAAGTCAACTTTTTCATCCCCATCGAGAAATCCTTCTCGTTTCATTTTCATCTGTTAAACTTCCCAAAGTAGTTTAGCTATCCTGTTGATGCTACTATACTCACATATCCATGTGTATACACACATATACGCTACTTATGCCCTCACACTCGTACAGATACATTCACATCCACAGGCGTATACATACATATACGCCTATACATACTCTCACAGACATGTTCACGTCTACACACATATGAATTAATGCACCACAATAGGTGCACCCAGAAACAGAAGAGCTTATAGTGTCATAAAAGCGTTTTTCAGCTGGTGCGTATCTTTTGTTCAGACTAATGAAAAGTTGAGATTTAAATGAACACGTGTGTCCAATGGAGCAAAATAGTCTACCGTATTCAACTATCATTGTATTATTCATAATTTCAAGTATCGTCTTTCTAATCAGTTTGCCTATAAAGGACGCAGAATATAATTTTCTACTCTTAGACTTGATTGTAAATGAAGGGTGCATATAAAATCCACACATCCGGTAAGAGGTTTATTTTATTATTCTAAAAGATATAAACATTTGTGACTCCAATAAGATATGGCTACGAAGTAAGTGAGTTCGAACTTCAGTTGCGCTATTACATTCACTTTCGGGCAAATACCCTCGTGAAAAGTATGAACTCCATTATCCCTCCAACTACGAGTTAAACAGTACTACAGTTGTTTTTCTACAAGGATGGCTTTGACATTAAATTATTCACCTAGGATGATATGCCATTAAACAAAGAAATCAAACCGAAACCAAGGCAATAAGTTATTACACATACAGGGTGAACAAATGCAAACATTTACGTGCCATTTTCATACGGGTGATTGCAACAGCAGCCACACAGAAAAAAATTCTATTGGTGTACATAAGACCACAATATTAATGTTTCTTTCTACTTCCTCAGGCAAAAAAAAAATGTTGGAATTAGCTCACGTAGAAGTTATGCACGTAAGTTTGTTTTTAATTATTTAGTAGAAACTAACTTAAAAGCTGATAAGACATAGAAAATTTCTAATAGTCGAACATTCATGCTTCATAGGATATTGATTAAATAAACTAGATTAAATCATTCAAATTAATGGTCTCATTTTTCTCGGGTGATGCGGAGAAAATATTATCCAACAACCCCTACGAAGTGGAAACAATTATGGAATTCATCAATCCAAAAATTAGAACCAATACTTAGTTGCCCTTCCTTGAGCTTATATTATAGCCTTATTTGTTTCAAACATAGATTTCACAAATTTAAAACAATGTTCTTTCTCGAAGTGATTCCACTTTTCTAACTGCAGCTGTTTGTTTTAGGAATGCAAATTACACCATCATTCCGTGATTTCTCAGAAGATTTAATTTTCGAGACGTGTCAAAAACTAACTTCTTTGAAAGTTGACAACAATAAAATCGATGTCGTGAGTTTTATCCTGTTTTAGTATTGTCCTATTATATATATATATATATATATATATATATATATATATATATATATATGGGGAAAACTGGAAATAAATCCGACAGTATGAAAATGTAAAGAGATGAAGCAACACAATGTCTTCAGACGATGATTTTATTTATGGAATATATGCCATCGTTAAAAAGTTTCAAATTTCAGACCTTCATCAAAACGTGTAAATGTTTCTGCAAATAAAATCATCCGTGGAAGACTCAGGTCTTTTTCATCTCTGTACATTTTTACACACACACATATATATATATATATGTGTGTGTGTGTGTGTGTGTGTGTGTGTGTGTGTGTGTGTGTGTGTGTGTGTGTGTCCCATGTCTTATTGCACTCTACAATTAGAAAATAACTATTGATAATTTCCTGTATCTACATCCATATATTTAACTCATTAAGTATTTTGGGCGTTTTTACAATCATCATAGTGAACTTATGCAAATAAATAATATATATATATATATATATATATATATATATATATATATATATATAAGCAAGAATAAAATGTCTGCGCATTGCAAACGTCTTGAACAGGTGGCGTCATGATGCTTACCTCAAAGTAGACATCTGCCTTCAATATTTAGTTAATATCAAATTTCGCACATTGTTCGCTCTCTCATGGCCGCCCACTCTCAACGATAATCCCTTACAATCCTCTTCAGTGCATTTATCTCGCCCCATCTGTCCCCTGAACGAATGTTTCCGGTTTGATTTTGAATTCTTCATGCAATAACAACAACGACAACAACAACAATGAACTCTGTACTATAGTTTGACGTGTAAAATAAATACATCATTTACTTTAAGCAGTACGTATCTGATTCATGGGTTCAAGCCCACACTTTGTGAAGGTTTTTTTTTACTAGTAATATTTATCGTATAATTACGGCTTTGATGTCTTTTCTCATCTCATAAAGCTGTTGGTGCTTATAACCAGGTTACTCAAGTTCGAACCCATATTTAAATAATTGTGAAGATTTTGTTTGTCTATCCCCTCGAGAAAGCTGAAATGTCTGATCGTGAGCCAACAAATTCGGTATGCATCACTATTTTGCCGAAGAGAAGTTTTGTTTTAACGTGAAAAATTGTTTCTTATGGAGAAATAGAGGCTCTCATCGAGAGGGGGTCTCTCATAATAAACTATATTCAGAGGGAAGTTGTATTACTGCAAAAATGTTACTAATCGTGCTGGATTTTCAATGTTCAGAAGAGAAAGTGAGAAAAAAATGATATTTCTTAAAGAAATTACATTTAATAAAACATTATAAATGATATTATTTAGAGTATTCGGACAATTGTCCTCATCTTTATTGTTATAAGCACAACGTTTTGGCCGAAGTGCTCTTTGGCCTTCTTCAAGTTCGAGAACCTTCAGGTTGAATTTGGGAGCATTCCAACTGAATTTGATTTATTTAATCCACAGGGGTAGATTGTTCTAATTTCGTTGACCAGGACTAGGTACAATCCTCCCGGGTTCGACAAGAGGTTCCCAATTCCGACGAGAAACGCTTGAAGAATGCCGAAGGAAATATCGGCTGAAACGATTAGCATATAACACTAAAGATGAAGACAATTATTCGAATCCTCTGAATAATATGAATTATCAAGCCTCATCTCAAAAATTCCGACAAATTCCAAGTTATGTTTATAGTTTGTTCTTCAATCTCGAGATACTAAATAATTATTTAACATTATTACTTTGTTTGAGAGTTACAATGCAGACAGAAAACGAAAAAATCGATAAATCTCCTAAATGACAACCACAACTATATATATATATATATATATATATATATATATACATGTATATATATGAAACCTAGTGAAATTTTTTACAGAAGAACATTAGCTTCATAAGACGATATAAAAACATAAATTGAAATTCTCTTTTCTTGTCTGTGGAGTTATCTTATAAAGCAAGAATTATCACTCGTAACCGATTGGTGTAACTTTTTGATTGTTAAAAACAATAATTGGCCTCCTTTTACCTGACGCAGATTAATTCTTCACATGTAATGTATATATATATATATATATATATAAGTATGCCCTTTATTTTTTGAAAAGTTAGTTTACACCTTAACCGAATAGCAGTATCTTATTATTTCTTGTAGAGCATTATATAATCAAAACGGATATTATTTGTATTATTAATCATGAAACTTTATTGTATTAGAATTGGTTAACAAAGAAAAATTCAAGTTTGGTTACAATACTTACGATATAAAATTTTGCATATGAGTGTATATATATTTATATTTTTAGTTACATACTTGTAAGCTGTTGAGATTACTAATAAATAATAAACATTTTCATTGTATAATGTTACACAAGAAATATTAAAATCCTGATATGTTTAC
>OY757925.1:26215689-26363189 GCA_963585895.1 Sepioteuthis lessoniana | reverse complement strand
GAAAGAAAGAAAGCGGATAAGAGGGAATAAAGCACAAAGAAAGTATTCATATAAGAAAGACACAGTCCTTAAAAAATGAACGTTCAAGGAAGAAAGGAAAAAAAGAGAAAAAAAAGAAAAAAAAAGAAAGAAAAGAAGCGTATAAGGGTGATGAAACACAAAGTAAAGTACCTATATAAGAAAAAGACACGACTCTAAAAAGAAAGAAAGAAAGAAAGAAAGAAAGAAAGAAAGAAAGAACTTATTCAAGGAATAAAACGATTAACATAAAACGGGGTTGAAGAAAAGAAAAAGAAAGAAGGATGCCAGAAATGGCGAAGGTATATGGGAAATTTTGTGATGCATGCATGGCGTAGAGGAAGGTAGGTCGTTTTCTTTCTATCAAGTCGTGACATCGACACGCATTTAGGAATAGACAAGATTTAATAAAGATATACCCAAGGCCAATTGGCTCGAATCAGATGAAGACACTGGAGGAGACGGTGGCAGGGTTTCTGTGTGGACCGTCCTCCAAGATTACTCTACAGTCATTTCTATGGAAATTACTGGGCCTTCCTCTTGGGACTCTCTATCAGTAGAAACACTATATCAGCGAACAGGGGAAAGGTAAAAAGAACGATGGTGGAAGTAAGAGGTGAGTGAATAGAGAGGGTGGGAAAGAAGATAGGAGGGAAGCAAAGAGAAGGAGGAGGAAGGCCTGGTGGTAATGGAAGTGGGATATGGCCAGTTCTAACAATATGATTCATTTCAATAATTTGACAGAGCGGATGAAATCGAAAGATTATTTCTTCAGTTTAAGAGTTTCGGTACAGCTCTGAAGAAATGGTTAAAAGAGAAAAGGAAAAAAAAAGAAAGAGGAAAAAGGGGGTAAATAGAAAAACAAAAAGAAGTGAACGAAAAGAAAAAAGAAAAGAAAGAATTCGTTGAGCGATATTAGAAGGAAGAGGACAGATATCGAAAAGGAAAGAGAAAAGAAAGATGAAAAACGCAAACAGATCTGAAAATTGGAAAGTGGGAAATAATATACATCTAGAAAGAAACAAAGAAGTAGGACAAAGAAAATGAATAAGAAAGAAAGAAAGAGAGAAAGAAAGAAAGAAAGAAAGAAATTTGGTAAAAGGATAAAAAAAATCAAAGCCATCAAAAGAAAGAAAGAAAGAAAGAAAGAAAGTAAGAAAGAAATTTGGTAAAAGGATAAAAAAAAAATCAAAGCCATGAAAAGAAAGAAAGAAAGAAAGAAAGAAAGAAAGAAAAGTAATTAAGCAAAGAAAGTAAAAAAAATTAAATGAAAATAAAAATAAAAGCAAATTAAAAGTAAGAATCTTTGGACAGCAAAATATTTAGAGGTTGGGAAAAAGAGAAGCGGGACAGTTGTATAATCTGCCGAGAATAATAAGATAGACTTCTGAAGCAGACGGAATCTAAAACGAGAGTAGACGAGAGTTTACGAAAGTGTCCGTGATTTTGTTAAAGACCTGAAATACCGACAATAAAACAATGTATCAAAAGTATGTTCGTTTTTATTCTAGCATTTATTCCAAAGTTTATTTATATACAAAATCTAAAGACTATGATTCTTTTGTATTATTTAAATTAGATATTATATACACAAACTGGAAAAAAAACAGTGAAGAAATCTTCATCAGATAGCAACTTTGGGGTCAGGCATGATTTCGGAACCGTATATATATATATGTATATATATATGCAAATTTCATAAAACATAATAGACATTTTATGCCTACACATTTTCTTTTGGGTCCGTTCGAATTCCCGTATTACTTTTATCGTATTCGGGGGGGAATTGATTTAGGTATTGTCCATAGTTGTATGTATCCCTAGTACTTTCTGCCCGACTTTGGGCTATCATCAGGGAAGAATCTGTTACAAAAGTGATGTAACTTTTGTTTTAGCAAATTACTACTGTGTAAGGACGTCTTTGCTGTTGGAGATTATGGCGTTTGCTTTTAAATGTAATTCTGTAAATAGTGCCAGTAGCTAAAGACATTTAAGTACGTTAGCACTGGTTTGAAAATTAATTCTATTAAGTGCTGGTTGCAGGTTTCTAATATATAGTGCTTCGAGAATCTGAAGTTTTTGTTTATTATTTTGATGTTCGAGTATTGTTGTGTTGTCGGTGAGAATTTTTCGTAGTTGTGTTGTTGGGCATGAATGTTTTTTTAAATGCTGAGCTATTGAACTTGTGTCAGAAAGGTGTATTGTAAGTCTCCTCGACAGGGTAGTCGGGCAGAAAGTACTAGGGATACATACAACTATGGACAATACCTAAATCAATTCCCCCCGAATACGATAAAAGTAATACGGGAATTTGAACGGATCCAAAAGAAAATGTGTAGGCATAAAATGTCTATTCTGTTTAATGAAATTTGCATTAACGAAGAAATGCTGCCTAAATATACATATATATATATATGTGTGTGTGTGTGTGTGTGTATGGTAATTTACTAAGCTTTTTGCTTAGATGTGGCACAAAGCCATATGAATGGTGTGTGTGTGTGTTACGTGGCTAATAGTAAGTTCATCGCTTCGTCCGAGTGGTCTTCACCCCAGGCAATAACTGCTTAACAAGGCTAAGATTGTCGCTTGATGCAAGAGGCGCTTCAAAAGGGGATATTCGACGAGACGAAGCTTTTCTTGCAATGATTTATATATGTAATTTTTTTAAAAATGAAAATGTGTGTGCGTGTGTGTGTGTGTGTGACATCATTACCAATACTCTTCAGCTGTGCATTTTGTTTTAGATCTGAAAATGTTGGTTACAAGTATTGAGATATTATCGAGTACTTCACATGTTGTAAATGTCTAGCAAGTCGGATTAGCTGACTATTGTTAATGAGGTCGTTTCTCACTTGGTGCTCCATACTTCTGGTTTTATGGCATAATTAAAGTAAGCTTAGGAAATAAATAAGGTGATTCTGATAATTCTGAGGTATTCTTTTAAACCAGACCTCAAAGTCACAGAAGCTGCACGTAAAATTCGCTTCAAATGTTGCTGGAGCTGCTTACAGAATTCGTCAAGTGAAAGAATATGAAACAACATGTGGCCGTATTACGCAAAACTGGTTACATCGTGACACTTATAAGTTCACGGATTATTCAGTGTATTACAAAAATTATATATATATATATATATATATGTGTGTGTGTGTGTGTGTGTGTGTGTGTAAGAGAGAGAGAGAGAAATAAGGGACCATAATCCAGAAAAAACGGCACGACGTAGCGAAATTTTCATTAGACTGACACAAGTTAAATTCTTTGACAGAATTAAACATTTTCTAAACTAGGTTGTTTCTGAATAATAATTTGTTAGAGAGATTCTATATTCACCCTGAACAGAGTGTTTTTAATCATCCAAATCCTCGACATAACGAAAATAAATATGTAATGCTAATTAGAATCCTTCACTCCTTCCTAAATAGAAGCATCAATATCACCATGGACCGCTATTACAACTGTAATGCAACCGGTTCACAGTTCATATACTATCAAATACACCCTCTCCTATCAAATGGGATTTTTTTAATAAACTACGTCAAAACAAGAATAGACATGACGCAACAATATAGCAGATGTAGATAATGTTGTGATCATGACGAAATGATCAATCACATTATAAGCGAATGTAGTAAATTAGCGCAAAAGAGTATAAGACTAAACAAGACTGGGTGGGAAAGATGATTCGCTAAGAATGGTGCAAAAAAGTTTAAATTTGACCATATGAACATATACTACATGCACAAGCCAGTGTCAGTCATAGAAAATGAGACGCACATAGGTCTTTGGGATTTTGAGATACAGACGGATCACCTCATCTCGGCCAGACAACCGGATCCACTGATAGTCAAAGAAAAAAAAAGAAGAGAACCTGCCGAATAGTTCCGGCTGACCAAAGGGTAAAACTGAAGGAAAGCGAAAAGAGAAAAAAGTCTCTAGATCTTGCTAGAGGACTGAAAAACTATGGAACCTGAAAGTGACGGTGATACTAATCGTAATTGGTATGCTCGGTGCAGTCACCAAAGGATTGATATAGGTGACGGGAGGACTTGGAAATAAGAGGACGATTGGATCGGCCAGAATACTAAGAAGAGTTCTGGAGACTTTAGGAGATTTGTTGTCACTCAGACTCCTGTGGAAAACCATCAGCTAATGCTAGTGTGAAAAACTCTCAAATGAGTAGAATAATCGATAATGACCATTCACTAAGCTGACTTTTGTAAATAACCTGAGCAGGTGATTTAGTCATGATGATGAAAGTTTATAGAAAAACAGCAACACTTTTTGGAGAATATTACCATACCAAGGTTAAAGAACCCTGCCTATCCTACTATTTTACCGAAAAACTCTCAAATGAGTAGAATAATCGATAATGACCATTCACTAAGCTGACTTTTGTAAATGACCTGAGCAGGTGATTTATTCATGATGATGAAAGTTTATAGAAAAACAGCAACACTTTTTGGAGAATGTTACCATACCAAGGTTAAAGAACCCTGCCTATCCTACTATTTTACCTATAGTTCTAAGTGAAGATATGGAATCATGCCTCTCCCAAGTGAATCGCAAACAGCCGAGTTCAGTATTTAAACTCAGCGCATCCAGTTCATTTCATTATGAGATCTACTCAGCTAAAAGCGCGCAAATATATATATATATATATATATATATACGAGGATCATTAAATAAGTTTCCAGACTTTTTCCGTATGGGCACTTTCATTGATAGTACACACATGGAACTCTAGTCCCCTTCGAAGTAATCTCCTCCAGCTGCAATGCACTTGTTGTACCGTTCTAATAACTTCTGGAAGGCCCCATGGAAGTCCTCTTGTGTCAGCGTTTCAATGACCTTCGTCACAGCCTCTTTCATCTCCTCAGTTGTCTCATAACGACAGCCCGTGAGCTTAGAGAATAACCAAAAGTCCCGGGGAGCAAGGTCTGGACCTAAGGGAGGGTGAGGAACTGTCTTGATGCCCATCTTGGTCAAATAGTCTGTGATAAGGATGGAGTTGTGGACTGGTGCATTGTCCTGCTGGAAATGCCACTGACCCGATTTGAAGAGTGCTAGCCTCTTCCGACGGGATCTCTTCCTGAACTCCCTTAAAACCTCCACACAGTAAACCTAACCCTTTGGTCAATCAACTCTGGTGTATTGACTTCCTTACTCCTCCCACTCTTCTCTTCATCCCTCAAAGACTCCCTGCCTTCTTTGAATGTCTTATGCCACTCAAAAACTGATGCTCGATTCATGCAAGATGGCTGAAAAGCAGTCTGAAGCATTCCATACGTTTCTATGGCATTTTTTCCAAGTTTAAAAAAGAATTTTATTGCATATCTTTCTTTTAAAGTGCCCTCACGTTCAGATTGCATTTTTGAAATTCACCAGCTGTGACAACCAGGCCTTAGTATGGTGCATTCCAATCCCTGTTGTAGCTGTTCATTTGAACCTGAAATCATAAAAATTGGTCAGTCATCTGATAAGATGTATAACAATAACATACTGAATTTTCAAGAGTCTACGACAATTTTAAATGCCGGTACAAAAAATGGGTGGAAACTTATTGAATGCAACACGTATATATATATATATATATATATGTGTGTGTGTGTGTGTGTGTGTGTGTGTGTGTGTGTGTGTGTGTGTGTGTGAATAAATCGTATTAAAAACATTTTTATTAAATCAAGAAAGCGCTGAAATACTGACCAGTAAAACGGGATAAAACATAAATAACTTTTTATTTCAATTCTCTCGTGTTGGGTACATTGCTAAAAGTTATATGTATTCAAAAAATACAATCATCAGATGAAACACACACACATACAGACACACACGTACACACACAAACACACATATCTATATTTGTATGTGTGAGTATATGTGAGTATACACATATGTATTTCTTGCGTTTTGTGCTAATTCATTAAAATACACGCATACATATACAAGCAGTTTCTCATAAGGACCAGTCAGAGTTTTTAGATGAGCTGATAACAGAAGAATGGTGCAACAGTGTGTCTAAACAATACTCTACAGGTTTTGAATTCAATCTTTCCTTCTCCTAGACCAGTTACTCTACCTCGTCTAGAGAACATAGTCTACCCTACTATTTACTCATAGTAAGTAAAGTTGGTGATCTTAGTCGAGGGTGACCCAAAAGCTCCCTTTTCAATAGCTACTACACCGAGGTGTAGGGGGCCACTCCTTTCCCTGGATTGTTCCACTTTACCCTTGATCCTAACCTTATAATGCTGAGTGCTAAGCAAGGCGGCATCAAGTAACATTTTTTGAGTCTTTGGTATGACTCGACCTCGGATTGAACCCCGATCTTCTGGACCATTGGCGAACACTCTACTCATTAGGCCAATGGCCCAAATGGTGATATGATAGTAGCGCCAGTAGATCACCACCTGTTTCCACCGTGAGCAACGAGTGGGATCATATGATATGAAATATTAACTTCATAATTTCAAAACGCGTAACCTCGAGTAATCTTACAAGAATCATGGGATATCGGATGATTTCCTTTCGGAAGGAGATTTCTGATATCTAGTAATTCTCTTTGCTTGGATACTCGACCAAAAAGACTTCATTCTGAGCATCAAAAAATTATTTGTCTTGGGCGTTAATTTTATTCCCATTCACCAAGGTCTCATTATAGGCATTTGCGTTTACGTGTGGCGGTTTCCTCCATGATTCTATGCTCAATAGACCAAAGAAACATAAATAAAAATGGTTGACAGATAAACAGACAGATGACTTTTTGCAACAAATACGTGGTTTTTAAATTCATTTAGAAAGAAAGAAATGAAATGAAATACAATAAATAATGAAGGAAAAAAACAAAACGAAATATAAAAATGAAATCAAAGAACAACAAGCGACAAAGAATGACTGAATGAAAGAAAGAAAAAATTTAATCCAAAAAAGAAAGAAAGAAAGAAAGAAAGAAATGCAATCCGAAAATGAAATTAAAGTCGAAGAAAAAAAGAACATTCGATAAACAATGACAGAAAAAGTAAAGAAAAACATAAATCTTATAAAATCCGCAAAATTATTAAGGAGGATTAATATAAAAAAAATTTCAAGAAACTGACGCTGACATTTTTTTAAATATGCCAAAGAACTAACATTCCAAACACGACAAATTTAAAAACTTCGCGCGCAAAAAAAAAAGAAAAGACAACCAAGAATAAAATGGCATATTCGAAAATCGATCAAATGAATTCAGAGGGGAAAATAAATGATATCTGGGTGTAAACAGCAAGGTAGAGTAAGAGGCTGGCAAGGAATTACGTTTCCTATGGTCATTCAGTTGATTAAAAGTAGTAATAAAAAAAGATAAGATATAGAAAGGCTGATCAGTCTGTAAGAGGAGACAAGATGGCGGACGGTAGGATATCGTTTGTTCAGGAAGAAGAGAAAGTAAATTAGAGCTATGAATAAATGACAAATGCAAATAAAGATCGAGAGGGAGACTGAAAGATAGGTAAACAGATAGACGAATAAAGATAGAAAGAGAGAAAGAGGGTGGGTGCTGAGATTGTGTGCTAAAGAGTAAAGGATGAAATTAAGAAGCAATGAGGAGGAATTGACGATAACATGGTTGTAAGAGGCAAATAGCAGATGAGAGCGTCGTGAGTTTTCTTAACGAAGAAAGTGCGGTAAAAGACATACATAAAAAACTAATAGAATTTCGAAAAGCAAGCAAATACTATCAGGTTCATGACTTCTGGTCAATACACTCTGGTTCCCGCTTGATCGTTGAAGTAAAGCGGCAATGAGCCTGCGCAGTTCTTAGCAATGGCGGACCTCTTAGAAGCAGCAAGTCCTGTAAGAAACCTAAGGTCTGTATACCAAACTAAGTAATACAAAGTAAACGGCAAATATCGAAGACTTCGTTGGACTAAGTTCTACGTTAAGCTTTTGTTAGAAAAAAACTTGATTGTATTATCAAGTGTGATACAATAATTTCATCCTTTTAACTGGGGTAATATTTTAAATTATGTTCTCTGACTTAGGTATTTTGGTGGTTGTAGTATGATAGGAACAGATGAGTGTAAATATTGTCAGATAGAATGGGTCAATAAGTGTGGTTGACATAGAATAGCATCATTTGCACAGAAGATCAGTTCCTTTCCCACCCCCTTAAAAATACTAGGGCCTTGTTCTCAACTGCAAATGTAAGACTTTTCAATAGATATATATCTAGTGTAACATTATGAGTTCTTCTGCTCTTGGTGCAAATATTTAGATGCAATAATGCATATAGGTGCAGGAGCGACCATGTATTTATGAGCCTGTATGTTTAATTTTTTTTTTAAATTCTTCGTTTGTTTTAGCTTTTTTTTTTTTGTTGTTTTTGGGTTTTGTTTTTTTGTTTTTTGTTTGTTTGTTTTTTTAAGTCGGTAATCTTAACTTAAAATCTGCTTATGAATGTTGACCAGTTCTGTTTGCTTCTCAGAAAGTAAAAGATTGAATGGGGGAATGACTGAATGATAAAAGCAAAAAAAGAATAAGAAAAGACATCAAAAAATGAAATATATATATATATAAACATACAGATATACATACAGATATACAAATGTGCGTGTTTATACACAATATATATATATATATATATATATATATATATATATATATATATGTTGTACTCCTATAATATATATATATACATACCCACACACATACATATACCCCCGCACATATAGAAATGTGTATAGTGTTGCTGTTGTTTTCTGTCATCTAAAGGGGATTAATAATTATTACATCATTTTCTTTAGCCTCACATTTGTCAGCTCTTTGTCAGTAATATATAATTGAGCAATAATAATGTTCTTTTTCCACCGTTCACTTATTTCTAGCGTGTCTCTTAAAATCAAAGAGTCTCTCAATAAAAAAAGTTTTAAAAAATATCCGGATCTAAAGTTAATGAAATTGACTCGGATTTAGCACTGAGGAGGCAAAGAGATCTCAGATGACAGAGCAGTGATTTTTGACAACAGATGGCACGGCGTAACAAAATATGAATAAATAAAAGAAAGAAGAAAGGAATGAAGAAAAAAATGACAAATGCAAAGACGTATACCCAGACTAGAAGTCTGCTTAAAAACACCTTTGAATAGGGGTACTTCTGATTGGACTACCTCTTTTACCTTTGGCAAGTTTATGTACCGATTCGCACTTATGTTAAAGCCTGAATATTTTTCTAACAAGATATCTTTTCTAACAAGATATCTTTTCTAACAAGATATATATTAAAAAGCAAAACAATATTCCACTTTACTTGACCAAGCTCTAAAAGGTTCAAATAATAACAAAAAAACTTATCCCCAACACTCATTAACTTTCATGTATTATTCAATCATAATTTATTACTCGTTCTGTCTGTGAGGCTTAGAATAAGCTGTATAAAGGTTAGAAGCCCCCCACACACACACACACACACACAAGGTAATGTCCTAGATATGATACTAAACTACATCTGATGGAGAGCTAGGAAATGTGAAGTGCCCCTTCATTGTTTATTACTTCCAGGTCCATCTTACCAGGAATGGTAGTACCTATTAAGGTCCCACCTATCAGTCAAATATTAAGATTATTCGTATTCAATAGAAATATTGATGCCATGTAACTGAAAATTATTTGTATTCAGAATAGTTACTTGAAATTATAATTGTTTACTAAGGATTAATATTAGTTACTTAAAATATATATAAATGTGTGCAAACAAATTATTATTATTATTATTATTATTATTATTATTATTATTATTTTACTCTTCTGAGAGTTTTTCACTGGTGGTTTTTCACTAAAGTCTCCAAGTCTCTCCTCAGTATGCTGTCCGATCTTCTAAATAATGCTGTTATCTAGATGGTCTTTGCTTATCCTATTATTTCTACGTCTCCCAGTCCCTTTACCAATTCTTTGGGGATTGTCTCAAGTGCACCAACAATCATTGGTATCATCGTCACCTTTATGTTCCATAGTTTTTTTAGTTCTCCAGCAAGGTCTACGTACCTCTCCCTGTTTTCGCTTTCTTTAATTTTACTCTGTGGTCTGCCGGGACGGCAAAGTCCACTATTCAGCAGGTTCTCCTGTTTTTTCTTTCTTTTTTTATTGACTATCATTAGGTCGAGTCGTCGGCTGAGATTAGAGGATCCGTTTGTATCTCAAAATCACAGAGAAGTTTGTGCATCTCATTCTCCAGGACGGGTTGTGTGTATACCACTTGTTCGTATGATCAAATATAAATTTCCTACAAAATTCCCAGTCTATCACCTTCTCCACCCAGTTGTGTCTAGTCTGATACTCTCTTTGTGCTAATTTACTCAATTTGCTTATTATGTAATTGATTGTTTTGTCTCTATCAACACAATCTACATTTACTACTTTGTTGAGTCTTGTCAATTTTTGCTTTAACATAGTCGGTCGTTATGGCGGTGTTTTCTGCTGCTATTTAGGGAGATTCAGTTTCTCTCTTAAGACTTCCCTTTCTTAGTCATGTTCATGTCACCTCGTGTGAGATTTCTCTTGTTTGTCGCTTGAAATGTCCCTACAGATGTTTTCCTTCCCATTTTTGTTTTCTAGCTATTGTTGTTCTGTTGATACTTGTTTTTGTGTTGTTTCTGGTCGCTGTAATCAGTTTTTCTTTGCTCTTTTTTATGTAGTTTTCGAATCGTCTTGTCGATGTATCGACGTCATCTTCAGTACTGGCGAATCCTCTTCCTCCTTTTCGTGACGCATATAATCTGCCAATATCATCTCTGGGATTTAAGGCCTTATGCTTCGACATGATTTTTCTTGTTCTCTGGTCTATTTGATGTCGTCCACTTACGAGGGGGACAGCCCAAGTGTTGTTTACCCTTTTGATGAAGTTTCTGCAGTATAGCTTGGTTTCGAGTAGTTTTCTCGTCCTCTTTACGTATATTAGGGTTTCCAATTATTTTTACATTTTTGGCAAGCAGATTGATGTCGTCCATGTATATTAAGTGGTTGATTTTTTTCTTGCGATTAATGAATTTTGTATCCTCTGCATTCCTAAGCATATAATTAAGTGGCATTATCACTATCACAAATATTAATGGTGATAGTGTATCTACCTGAAAGATCCCTCTCTTGATTTTCACCTCAGCTAAACTTTTTCCTCTAGTTGTAACTTCCACTCTCCAGTTTTTCATGGTTTTCTTGATAAAATTTATGACTTCGTCGGATATCTTGTATATTTTGTCAGCTCTTTGTCAGTAATATATAATTGAGCAATAATAATGTTCTTTTTCCACCGTTCACTTATTTCTAGCGTGTCTCTTAAAATCAAAGAGTCTCTCAATAAAAAAAAGCTTTGCGAGACCATATCGTATTTTTGTTGTCAATCCACGCCATGGCTTCATTTTTTCGTCTTGTTTTCCTCTCCTTGAGGATGTGTTTATCAATGTATAGTAGCTCTCCTGTTCTAATTCCATGGTGATATCCTTTCCGTTCACGGCTAATTGGCGAATAGTAAGTATCTTCCCTGATTGATGCTGCTGGTATTTTCCATACCATCGGTAAGCACGTTATGGGTCTATAGTTCTTGGAGTGGCCGTTTTGGGGGTCTGTTTGGATCAATGTGTTTTTTTCCTTTGGTCATCCATTCGGGTATGTTTGTTTCTTCTAAGCAACTATTCATTTCGATAGCCAATCTGTCATGGATGGAAGTGAATTTTAAACCATTATGCCATCATGACCTGGCGTTTTCCGATTTGGTACTTCTTTAGTGTTGCTTCGAGCCCTTGTTACTCTTTTTTATGTTGTTTATTTATTCAGCTTTTCGGTTATGTTCTCTTTCTTCCCATGTTTTGCTCTAAAATTGTTTTGTTTCCTTGTCACCCGGTTGTTGGTATATCCGCGTGCATTCTTTCCCTACTCGTAGGTAGAATTTTTCTTTCGTTGTTTTGGAAAGTCCTGTTTTTTAATTCATTTATCCTGTCTCAATATCTTTTTAGTCTTCCCTCTTTCGCCAGTAGCTTCTGATTTATTTCCTCGAAATGTATCGTGTTGCTTTTCTCTTTTCGTCTCAACGTATTCCAGCGTTTTACCTCAGTCGTATCATTTTTATTTGTTGTCATAGAATTCTTATCTGTGTTTCCAGTCTAATTTCCCATCCAGGTTTTGCGTTTCTGTTCGTTTTCTTTAGGGGAACACCGATTTTATTACAGACTACTTTCGCTCCAGTATAGATTAGTTCGTTTATTTCCGAGATGTTGTTCGTTGAGATATTTGTTAATAATTCGTTTATTTTTTTCAATTTCTGCATTGACTGTTTTCCAGCATGGTTTCTTAGCGATGGTAATGTAGTTTCTTTCAGGCATAATTCTTTTGATAATCTCTATATTCATTTTTCTTCTCGTGTAAGTTTTTGTTCTGTGTAGTTTGGGTGTATGTGGTGTTTCCAATGTTATAACTTTGCGATTCCGTTCCGCTAGAGGTTTCTTGTTTTTCAGTATTTAGTGTGTCGATTATTGTATTAGGATCTTGTTGACTTGATTCCCTATTTATTTGTTAACGTATTTCTAATACAGAAAACCAACCTTTCTAAATTATCGTCCTAACGGTCAGCTTGTTATCTGAAATCTAGTGCATTCTTCCCAGATTTCTATCATTCTTTTTTTATATTCTCTTTGTGAACGGTTGCTCTTAAAATAACAGTGACTTGCAAGATTTTTGTTTTCCCTAGTCTGTTTTCTGTGTTGGTGTCTCTGATTTGTACAGTTGTTTAGGTCGTCAGTCGTTTACCTGAAAAAGAACAGTTAACGTTCGCATTATACCGATTGTATCCCCCATGTTGGCTATCAAGGAAGCATCTGCCGATCATATTACTCAGACCTGTTGTCTGGGTCTCACATTATGTTTCGATTTCTCATTCTTATCATTGGTAGTATATTATGGCTATACCAGACCCAGAGGTTATTTAAAATCGGTGCATCTGTCACAGCTGTGACCAAGTTCTCTTCAAGTAAAAGAAGTGGATCACAAAAAATTATCATTATTATTAGAAACCAAGGAAAACAAAAATAAATGCGTGGAAATTATTTGTATTACACAGCAATACTTGATACCATATATCCGTGTGCAAAAAAACTCTTGAGAAACAACATAAAAAATGTAAATATAAACGTACAATGGACGTGATTCCCAAACCTCTCGGCACAAAATAACCTTTGATGAGTTAAGATGCCGTTGAATCTAATCAATCGCACACAATAGTTATATTTTCAAAACCTTTAATTCATAACTTAAAAACGGTCATATTACAATTTCGAATGCTATTCGTTTCCCACTGCTTAAAGTTTCATAACTATCACCTTCCTAATTACGTTGCAGTGACAACCTCATTGACAATTGTAACGTTTCCTTATATTTTCTTTTTAAATTTGATTTGTTTTCCAAATCATTATCTGATAACGTATGCATACAGGGTAAAACGTAATTTTCTTATTTCGCTTCCATACTCAAACGAAGTTAACATCTCTCTCTCTCTCTCTCTCTCTCTCTCTCTCTCTCTCTCTCTCTCTCTGTATATATATATATATATATCAGTGGTGACTCCGAAGAGTTGTTCTCTCAAGTCTATTTCGAAGCAATAAAAATTCTCTCAGAACAGCTCATTTGTTCTTGACTTGGGTTCGATTCATCGTTCTGACTTGAACAATCATGAATAATTATCTTAAGTCACTAACTTTTATATCTTTGTCTGGTTTGAATGCCTTAATATGCTGATTTAGATCAATTTTGCAGACAAACTTCATTACAATGTTAAACTAAGAACAAAAAAGTTACCTCCTAATTTCAGGCCCATGAAAATCAGCCCTAAAGATCAAACGAAATCCTTCTAATAATACGATTCAGGTAAAGAGATTTCTGGCTGAAATAATAAAATAATCCTTAAAAAATCTCCGATGAATTTTACTCTTCGCTTTTCAAGGAATATTTTTTTAGTTTTAACTTAATTATTGTTTCAACCTGCACAGGGAATAGATTTGATTAATTGTATTTAGAAGTAAATGTAGTCAAATGTATAGAATTCTTCTTATATTCTAAAACATGTATCTAGTAAATTATGTTAAAAATGAGTCCGAGTAACACTGATGATCCACAGTCACCACTGATATATATATATATATATAAGTTGGTGACTATAATCGAGGGTGACCCTTTTTAATAGCTACTGCACAGGAGTGTAGGGGTGTGCGCTGTTCCTTTCCCTGGATTGCTCCACTTACTCTTAATACGGTCCTTATAATGCTGAGTGTTAAGCAAAGAAGTATCAAATACCATTTTTTGAGTCTTTCGTATGACTCGACCTGGGATTGAATGCCAGTCTCCCGGACCATTGGCGAACAGTCTACCCACTAAACCAATGTGTTCAAAAAGTAACCAGACTGAAGCTTTATTTTATTATTTTAAAATTCCATTTTAAATTTAAATGAAGACATGTGCACAGATGTCAGCTTATGTAAAAAAAGACAAAAAAACGTGATGATATTTAAATGTCTTGACTCTAATCGTTTAAACGAGTCGGTGCTAATTCAAGACAGTTTTTTAATCATCAGTCTCAGTACTTTGTGAACAACTGATGCAGTATCACCAGTTAGATTCCTATCTACGGGTCAAATAGAGCTGTCTAATTATTTACTTGACTTAAAAGCATTTATGTTGAATAGAATTATTAGTGTTAAATAATATTTGAAACCATTCAATTGAGTGAAAATAAAACTGTTAGCGTTAGATAGCAATTCTTGAAACCATTTAATTGCGCGCAAATAAAACTATGAATTTAAGATAGCAATACTTGAAGCCATTGGTTTAACTCTGGCTCTTTTATAATTGTGACCAAAAACTATTTGTTGATAAATCATATATTCAAGATATATGTATTCACAGGATTTGACATTAAATAACCTACAAGGGTTGATATGCCGAAAAATACAACCAACCAACAATACTCCCAATCTAAGTTACACTTAACTTTTTGAGCACCTTGTGAAGTTAGCAATGGTTTGCGAGACCACTGTTAGTGAGTTACATCCTCACCAGGTGCTACATACATCTAGCTATGTTCCAAATACACTAACAGATTAGTGACTTCGATTCTCACTTGGCTCCCTGTACTTCTGACCTTGTGTCAAACTCATCTAAGCTTAGTAAATGAATATAACCCCATCTAATATATCCGTTTATGCACATATATAATAACAAATCACTGAGAGTAGAAACTGAACATTTTTTATGTGAAATTACAAAGAAATTCATGGTCAAATTCATTATGATTCTAATGTCTCAGCACTGAAAATCAAAAACTACCCCCTTACCCGCCACCGGTTAGATAGGGGACCCAACAGGCTTTTGTAGAATAGTTTTGCTGCAGCTGTTCTTTCTATGTCCCCCAAACTGTAAGGGACGACAGTTGGAAGGTAATTTTCTGTCGATTTTTTATCTTTTGTTTTAATATTATTTATATTAGTTTATGACATTTTTTAACTGCCCATCCCCGACATTCTAACTTCTTAAATTCATTTTTCAAAAGCGTTAGATGTTCGTTTGGAAATTTGCTGGATTATCCTTAAGTACACCAATGATTGACTGCGAGGTTTGATGGATGGAAACACAACTGGCTAAATGGATGCTTGGTTACTTCTTGTTCAGAAAAGGTCGAGTGTCAAGTTTGTCAACGGGTGAGGGAAAATCAAGAAGTGGGGGACATTTTCATTTATTTTGTTTTATTTTATTTTATTCTGTTTATTAAATGATTTTTTCATTTAAATGTTAGAACGAAACATGAAAAACAAAAAAACAGATTTTATTCTAAGACAAAAGAAAAATTGGTATATTTTTCTCTTCTCAACTTTCTTCTCTTTGCTTTTTCTCTTCCTTTCTGTCTCTATCTCTTTCTCTCTATCTATTTATCTTTCGCTCACTATATGTGTGTATGTCTATCTTCACCTCTGTCTCTCTCTCTATCTATCTATCTTACATTTCAAAATAAATGAAAATGTCCCCACTTCTTGATGTAAGAATTATTTTTGTTTTTCTTACTTTGGCTATACAACCATAACATTATTTCGTCGTTTTACTTATGACCTTTCTGAAAATAACGCCATAAAACAACATTTAATTATAAAACACAATAATAGCTCTAACCAACTTACATCTTCCGATGTATGGAAGATTCTCACAGATAATACAATAATTATATATAAAAACAATAATAAAAAGCGATTACAAATCCTTGAAGCAATATGCATAAAAAATAAATAAAAAACATAAATGAAATAGCATTTATCATAGGCACCAACATATTAAATGTTTTTAATAACTAAAAATAACTAACTCTATTAGTAAACCTTTTGCCAGCCGAACGTTTTAAAACAAAACGCTGAAAACGTTCCAAACGACGACTTCAAAAAAAAAAAAACGCTACAAATAATTAAAACAGTAAAAACTCAACAGTCAACTCAAAATTACACTACCCCTGACGACGACTAAAATATGGGACCATTCCTTTACCATCAAGATCTCAACACAAAAAAATAACAAGAAGTCTTGAAAAAATAAAATTAAAAATAATAAATAGAGTTCCATCGTCTTTAACAAAACTTGCACACACATGGTGCAATGGGTAAATTTCCGTCTAAATTACGTAAAAATTAAAATAACACTGATATATCAGTTTATCAAATATATTTGCCAAAATTACATGAAAATATCTTGAAATGCTATAAATTAAATTTATTCGAAGTAATCGCCATTGGCTTCAACTACGACCTCCAGATGCTTCGGTAACGCATGCAAACCTTCAAGACGATCTTGTTGTTTACACTGATAAATGCTGCCATTATCCTTGCCTTTGGTGTTGCAGGGAGTTTTGTTGTTCTCTCACTCAACCGCTCCTTACAAATCAAAGAGATTGTAGTTTGAGGTGTTATTGAGAGATGTTAGGGCTGATGTAGTCGCAGAAATTTCCAGACAGCCAAGACCGTGTTCTCCTGCTTGTGTGACATGAAGCCTAATCTTGTTGCCAGATGTGTCTTCCAGCAGCCACTCTCTCTGTCCAGGACTGCACTAACTCATCCAGGTACTTGAATAAGACCTCCGTGATGAATCTGAGGCCATGTTAGAAGATGAATGACGGCATAACGTCACTATTGCTCGTGACCATTCCCAATACCATGATGTAGACTTAGTATATCAGTACATCTTGTGGGTATAGAGTAAGCCAATGGTTGTTCAATGAGTTCACCATCTGATCGTAGCAGAAATATTTCTCATCCGAGAAAAACCAAAGAATGTTCGGTTGGACTGGATGCTTGAATTTGTTCAAAAGCTTTGCAGCGCGGTCTTTCCTTTTCTCCTTCATGATCTGTGATAAAAAAAGTGACCTTTTCTTATCGTGTATGAGAAATACCGAATGTCATCATTTCTGATAAGAAGCTCAGACACCCCTATGTCTCTGAATATGAACCTGTTTGTCTTGCTGGGATCGTTGGAAATCATAGTTTAGATTTCACCAACAAATTTTGGAGTTCTTTCCTTATCAGAAAGATCAGAGTGAGACTTCCGAGTGGTCATACTTTCGTTATCATGATCGGACTTATCCAATTATTTTCGAATCCTCTTCACTTAGATTGACATCCAAATACTTTGAAATATTTTGTATTAGCGCTTCCGTGTAGAATGCCAAATTGTACAGGATGCCGTTTCCAAATTTCTGGTCTAGAAAATGGAATCAGGGTGGTGCTTTCCTCACAGAGAGTGGTCAACTGACTCTGCTGCGCAGTAGACAAAACCTGGAACAACGAAAGCGCATGTGCGAAATTAATTATGTAAATTGACGACAATTTACCTATCGCATCTTGTATATTCAGCGCAAAGAGCTTGGTCCAGGATTCGAACTCAAGTCATCAAATCAATTTCATTACGACGATAACAGTTACGCCACGCGTAGGCAGTTACTCCCCCAACCCCAGAGGATACGGATGATATAAAAAACGTTGCCAATGCATAACAAATATCTTCCAAGTGTGGAGCAGGTAACATTGGGTTTACGACAGCAGAGATCATATAATGGTAAGTTGAAAACACTTGGATAAAATAATTTTAATTTCAAGAATGGATTTGCTACATTACCAGTTCATTTTAAAACAATTTTAAAAACTCATAAAACAAACTTTTCTCCTGACGATTTTGAGTGACAAAAAAGACACCTAAATGAATAAATGCCAGACTAAACAATAATATTTGATTTAAAACACATTCCACCCATGCTTAAAAGATATATTCCACCAGTGTTCAAAATATATATTACAAATAAGGAACTCAATGCCGAGTGTCTGCGATTGTAGAAATTATGCAAAGATCAGTTGAAGGCACTTGGATACCCAAAAATAGTTTTCATTTAAGGAACAGTTATGTCACCAGTTCGTTTTTTTCGCTTCTCTTACAGAGTATCAATTCTTTTAAAAACTATCTCTAAAGTATTCTAAAAATCTTTTCTTCACAAAAACCTTTCTTCTGACAATGACCTCAGGTTGAAATTAATTGAGAATGGTTAAATTAATAAATAACCAGAAAGAAATATTCCTATTTCTCATATTACTTTGGTTCATCTCTCTCTTTCTCTCTCACTCTCTCTCTCTCTCTCTCTCTCTCGCACACGCGCTCGCTTGCCTCTCACACACACACACACACCATGTACATATATGTAGAGATTAGGTTTCTTATAAAGTTAAGCTCGAAACAAGATGTGTGAGTGACAAAATGGATGTGCCAGAAGGTCAATGTTAAAGGGGAGTAAAGCTGGTTTGAATTCAGCGTTTTCCTTCTTGTTATCTAACCATGGATAAAGAACCCAGTCGGCCCAACTGTTACTTATAGTTGGTGGCAGAACAAATAGATTCATCCCTTTACAAAATGCGCGAACAGAAACCTAAATAGTCTTGTCCAGGGTTTGAACTCGGGACACCTAGTCTATTTCCGATGACGATAGCCGTTACACTAAGCGCGCATCCTAGTCCAAATATGTAGGTTAGGTGGCAATGTGTATCTCTTCTCATGTGACAGACTGTATAGAATTACATGGTATCACCAGTGCAGAGAAAAATCTAACTTAACTTATTATGAGAAGGCTATTCTTACCGTTATCAAAGGCATTATATATATATATATATATATATATAAACGTTTGGGTGTTCTTTTATTCTCTTACCAGATGATCTCGAGGCTACTTGATTTCATGCATTAATGAAAAATTTGTGGCAAAGAGGCCTGTTGTACCTGTCTTCAATGAATCTACAGTTATAATATTAATAATTTGTGGTATAATGTTGTCTTTAATGTTCTGGCTTGTAAATGATACAGAGTGTGATTTTCAGCTTGCATACTTGATTGTGGTGAGACATTTGACACCTGCGCAATAGGTATCTAAATGGTTAATTAAATGATAGTGCTATGCTAATGACAGACTATAATTTAAAAGAAAATGTTCATTAGGGAATAGTCTTCTTTCTCCAAGATCAGCCGTAAAGATGTTTCTTAAAAAGATTTTATTTGCATTTAGAAGGTTCAAAGTCGGCGTTGTGGTTAGGCATATGTAAAAGGAAAGATGAACAGAATTCAAATTTTGAGTTAGTTTTCACAAAGCTCAAACACTTTTGAGAAAAGTAAGATCTGATGTCTCCAGTCAAATCAGTGATGATTCTCTCTTGCCGTTTCTATATCATTATATATACTAGGGTCATTCAATAAATAAAGGTAATCTTTTGGAAAAAATTAAATAAATTTGTTTTTCAGTAAACGTAAACTCTGCATTGTTTGGATTTATTTTAATCTCACCAAAATATTTGTATTGAGGCTATTCAAAATGGCGGCAAATAAGACCGCCAAGTACAGAAACTTGAACAGAGGTCTGTAATCAAATTTGAGCTGGCAAACATATGAAATTTACATAATTGTACAAAGAAGCATATTTCAGTCAAAACATCTTTACAAACGGACAAAATATGGATTTGCCACAACGATCCTGAGTCGAAAACATCGTATATGGAGTGAAAATTAACTGACTCTCCGGTAAAGAAAATTTGTGGGCGCAGAGGTCTGTAAAGAAGACCATGCTGATAATCTTCCGTGCCATGAAAGAACCAAACTCTATTGATTTATTTGAAAAAGGTGCAACAGTAAACAATGCTTTCTATTGCCATCTCCTTCGCCAAAATTCACCTTATTTACAAAATGACCCACGCATATATATATATATATATATACATGAAATTTTATTTTTAATTTGAAAGGTATATGTATATATCCGCATGAATGCCCTTGGAAATCGAAGGAAAACTCTGAATTCAAATTATTTCATTTGAATTCTGAGTTGGCTTTGTGGTTAGAAATAGAGCAAATAAAACAGGAATAGAATTCAGATTCTATCTGAGTCAATTTGTGTTCACCTAGCACGAATGCCCTTAAGAAAGAATTACGAATTGATTGTAATTGATCTCTCAATGTTATTCAGTACAGTTGGTCACGTGATAAGAGTATCACTGCATGACATTACTCACAAAAATTTTATTTCTGGGCGCAACATGGTACATCAGCGATTTAAAGAAGTGAACCATTGAACTACCAACACAAGCAATTTGCTTCTACCCAGGAAGGATTTTCTAGAAGCAGCTACACTTTTCCAAAAGAACTGTGCAACAATTTGCCACAGATTCTCTCGAGCAACACTCCTTGGTTCTTAAATTCAGAATTGCTTTTTATCAAATTTACTTGCTTCTAACCATCTAATGTTATATAGATTATTGTGTGTCAGCACGTGTGCTTCTGTGCATGCGTGTGTGTCGACGCATTTGCAAATGTGCGTTCTTACGTCATTTATTTCATTATCAATGTGATGGTGTACATATACATGAGTTTGTGGGCATCATCATCATCATCATCATGTCGCGCTGGTAGCACGGATATCCCTGACCCTCTCTCGCCACTCCTCCCTATCGTTCATCGCCCCAGGTAGGTCTTCAGGACAACATCCCGTATCCTCACATAGTTGCTGAATGTATGTTCGTGCTGGTCGTCCTGCTTTTGCACGGCCATGTGTGGGGGTCTATAAGAGTACATCTCTTATGAGTTCGTCCCTGCTTCTCCAGCAGTGTCCTGCATGTCTGGTTCGTCTAACTTGAATAGTTTTCGTGATAGGAGGCAGGTGGCCGTACAGTTGGTGTCTTGTGGGGTGTTGCCGCCAGGACTTGTTCAAGATTGCACGCAGCATTCTTGTGTAATTGCCGTCTAGCTTCTTCTCCAGCCGTTTTGTTAGAGTCCATGTAGTGCACCCATATAGCAGTATCGATGTGACCGCTGCCTGGAAGAAACTGCGTTTCATTTTATCGGTTAGGTCTGATTTCCATATAATCGATAGCCTATTGATAGCTGTCCATGCTTTCGTTAACCTCGCTTCGATGTCCTTTTCGGTTGATTCGACGCTGCTTTCTAGGTAAGTGAATTTGTCTACTAGTTTAAGAGGGGTTCCGTCTAGAGTGGAGATGTCCCCCTTTTGATTATAGCACATATATTCCGTTTTGTGTGCAGTAACATAGAGGCTTATGTCTGCGGCTGCTCGTTCCAAACTATGCAGTAGTGTTTCGGCTTGGTCGGGTGTATTTGCCAGTATCGCTATGTCATCGGCGTAGTCGGCGTCGGTAATTGTTTTGGCGGGGTACCTTCTGCTTCTTTTCTTCGTCAGCTCGAAGCCATTCTCTCTGATTTTGTCAATCGATGTTCTAAGTACGTAGTCTAGACAAATGATAAAGAGGTACGGAGCCAGCGTGTCCCCTTGTAGTACTCCTGCTACAATGTCGAAGTATTCTGTGTCTCCATCTGGTGATCGTACTTTTACTTTGGTGTTTCTATAGAGAATCGTTATTGCTGCTACGGTTTCTTTAGGTAGGCCGTATGCTAGTAGGATTTGTTCTATCTTTCCTCTGTGAATGGAATCGAAGGCCTTGGTAAAGTCGAAAAATATTAATGTCGCTTGTAGGTTTTTTGCCCGTACACCTTCAAGGATTCTACGGATGGTTAATATTTGTGAGGTCGTGGATCTATTTCTTCGGAAGCCATTTTGGTTTTTCCTCAGTATGTTGTCGATTTGGGTTCTATGCGGTTTCGTAGTAGGGCATTGTAGATTTTGGCTGCTATGGATGTAAGTGTTATGCCTCGGTAGTTTTTGGCTAATCCGAGGTCCCCCTTTTTAGGGAAGGGGAGTGTGCATCCCTTCATCCATCTATCTATCGGATTTTGATTGTATACTGCGTTGCAGTGTCGGAGCAGTATGTCGTCGAATTGTCTGGTCTTCCATACTTCTAGGGGAATCTCGTCCAGCCCTGCAGCTTTCCTATTTTTAACTTTTCTGAGAACTGAGTCGAGTTCTTCTTGTGTGAACGGTCCTAATTTAATGTCTAATTGTTTACTAATTATTCTGGTGATTGGTTCATGTGTTATTTTTGGTGGGTTTCCTAGTAGGTTTTCGAAGTGCTGTTTCCACAGTTTTATTCTTTCTTGTTGGTTTGCTGCTTTAAGTTTTGCTTTGGCTGTGTTCTTTCTTCTACTCACTTCGTTTATTGTTTGCCAGGCTATCCTAGATTGTCTATATTCCACCGAGTCTCTAATCTTATCTATCTGATTTTGAATGTATTCTGTCTGTTCCTTTATATATATGCCTGCTAATTGATATTGTGCCGTTTTTAGTTTTAAGGCATTTATGTTTGTTGGGTTTTTTCGATAGTTTTTGGAGGCTGTTTTTCTAGTGCACGTTTTTCTCTCACCGCTAAAGTTTCCCATGGGACTCTATATTTAGTTTTGAGTTTGGTTGGAATACATTTCGCTGCTGCCTCGAGGTGCGCATTGACGAAATTTTCATATTCGTCGTTTGGTGTACTTTTTTCCGTCTTCTCTTGTAGTATTTCGAATCTGTTTCTTAATTCTAATACGTATTTATCTCTAATATCTCTGTTGTTCAAAAGGGCCCAGTCATAGTGTTTGGTGGCCGCTGTTCGTTTGGCGTTTTTTCGTAGGCTTAGCCGTATTTTTGCCGTGACTATTCGGTGATCGGTGGACACACCCTCGAAAGAGGAGTATGCCTCGCAATTCATTGCACTATTTTTCCATTTCTTGTTTATAAGGACGTAGTCTATCTGAGCTTTAGTATTGTTCGCGTACGTGTATATCCATAGTTTGCCCTCCCGTTTTTGGTAGTTTGTATTGAGGCATGCTAATCCATTTTCTGTGACTATATATATATATACTTTGAAGGTCAACTGCTTCTTCTTACCTTCTCATCGAACCCCTTTGCTACTGGTGGGACTCAAGTTCAAATTTTGGAGCTCATGCACCGCTGTGGGTAGTGAGAAATTTGTTTAGGGCCGTCGACATTCTGTACATTTGGTGAGGTGTCACAAGCAATGAACCTAATCTTTTCTTTCTTAGACAAGACACAGGAGCTGCCTCGGGAGGACACCCCCGTTGAAACTAAACTCTTCAATACATTGACAGAAACCGAAATTTGTGGTATATATCTAGCCGTTCAGTCACGAGCAGATGCGACACAAGGTTAGTTTTTGGCAGAGACGCTCACGCGCACGGATGCATGGTCGGAGGGTTGTATTTCTGTTAATAGACGTCTCTAGCAACAAGCAATGAACCTGAGCCTTTTAGACGACTGGGTAGGTGCTCCCAGGTTGGATGGTGCCCTGAAGCGAAGCTCTTTTGTTCGAAGCCTCAGACAACATTCTGTGTAGTTTAGAGATTTAGTTGCAAATTGTAAAAAGGAACCGATTTTTTCTAATTTGCATATTTTGCTTTTAAAAACAGCTTATTAAAAACAGTTTCTGCACTAAAGAAGATTGAAAATGAATAATTTCGTCTTATTTTTTTGATTACCTGTTGCCTTTTTATTTTATTTTACTTTTATTTCATAAGCAATTATTTTGTTGATTGCGTTTATTCTCAGCAACGACAATGTTGTCATCAAGTTTGATCTCGTAAATCGGAAAAGTTAGCCTGATTATTAACCGAATCTCTCACCTGAAAAGTCAACTCAATTTTTCTCCAAAATAAAATAAATATATTAATCAACTTATGTGAGTCACTTATTTTACAAACAGAACGCGTCATTTCTCCATTCAAGTTTTCTTATTTTATTTTTATTTTTTTAGGTTCTATTTCATTTATTTGCTATATTTTTAGTCTTTCATTAATCTATTAGTTAGAAGTTGACTGCGTTGTTCACTAAATCTTTTGAACAGAAATGAAAATTGACAATTCATTTCAGAATATAATTTTTTTCTTTAAATTCGTGAATTCATAATATATGTGCTCTGTCGAATTTTCATGGATTTTCATACACACACACACACACACACACACACATATATATATATATATATATGTGTGTGTGTGTGTGTATATATATATATATATATATACGTCTACTGTCAGATGATTGTGACTATTTGCGTCGCAATGAAACTTTTAAAAGCACCAATAACAATGTGTGTAATTACACACACACACACACACACACACACATATATATATATATATATATATATGCATTAATGGTCTCGGAAAAGTCACGAATCTATAACATCTCAACAGCCTCAGCAATGGTTAAATAATCTATGTTTAGCCTGGTTTAAGCGATAGTCACCACTGAATTCCAATTCTCAGTACACCGTTTAAAAATTGACCTTGTGTCGCATTCTATCGTGATGGAGAAGTCAGTCAAATACATACGTTTATATACATATATTGAGAGAATGAGAAAGAAAGAAAGAAAGAAAGAAAGAAACCAGAGTGAGAGAATGTCTTGACGTTATGGGCCGAAAGTTTTTCTGTAACTTAACCTCTTGCAAGTGGTTTCATTCCTAAATAGGTTCCTTACAATATGTCCTTGTGCCACACTTAGAAAAGCTTACAAGATTGTTTTTCTTCTTGGTTATATTTATGCATAGGTTTAAATCTAATAGATATTAAAGGCCTCCCCCCGCCGAAGTTGACGCATGAATGCTTTCTTAAATCCCAGCACTCAAAGAAATAATGATGCACGCAAAGACTAAAATGTTTTTTATTATCATTTCACATTCAAGAAACGCAAATCAAAAATTTCACATAAATATATATATATATATATATATATATGTGTGTGTGTGTGTGTGTGTGTGTGTGTGTGTGTGTGTGTGTGTGTGTGTGTGTGTTTGAAAAAGAAAAAGTACGAAGATTTTTGATCAGCAGTGGGCGAAGTTGTCCAGAGAGCACATCCTTGAATCTAAGCCCCGAAAACTTTCAGCATATTTGTATAAAAATATATTACCGCATCTAACACACACACACACACACAGACACACAGACACACACACACACACACATATATATATATATATATATATATGTATATTGTTGTTATCACTGCTATTATTATTTCCTTTTCATTTTTTCAGTAGAGATGAAAAGGTTTTAAATAGTCAAATATAATTAATGGGAAGAGCACTCTGGCTGTTTCCTGCCCTGCCCCAGCCAAAATCATGTAATCCTTCTCCTTCAAACAACGAGATTTAACAGTCTACGCACATGATCAAATTCATACTTAACGCGACTGGATGCGCTGTCGCGCATGCGTGCATCCATGCGACGGGAAGTTTGTATGTAAAGGTAGTGGGAAAGAACAGCGAAGTGTTTGTGGCATTAATATAGTTGTGGAACCTTCTTTATGCATATGTATAGGTATGAGTTTATATATGTGTGTACTATATATATATATATATGTGTGTGTGTGTGTGTGTGTGTGTGTGTGCGTGCGTGCGTGTGTGTGTGTATGAGTATTATAGACGAAGAGAGAGACATGTTTTTAATATATATAGGTAATAATGATAGCGTATGTGCATCTTCAATTCGGAAAGTGTGTTTATGTTCGCGTGTGCGCTTGTAAATAAATAGAGAGAGAAAGTGAGAGAGAAAAAGATGGGTGTAGATATAGAGAGATATAGAAAAAAGAGAAAGAGTGAATGTGACGAGGATAGAGAGAAAGAGAGAGAGCGAAACTTAGATAGATAGATAGATAGATAGATAGATAGATAGATAGATAGATAGATGAAAGAGTTTATGAACAAACGGTTTATATCACTTTCGAACCAATATTCATAGAAATTGAAGAAATCTTCTCCATGTCTTGTCTGGTCATCTTTAATAAATCATTATAGTTTTCACTTTTACATCTTCTCCTACCGTGTAGCCTAGTACTATTTGACATTCGGTCTAAGGGCACCGTTAAATGACTCGTCTTGCTCGTAGTATTCCTATTAAAGGCCAGTCAACCATGGCACCCACAGTTTATGAGATCAACCGACTAACGAACCATTTTCAATGGGAATAACTTCTTTAAACGTTCACGAGGTGTGTTCAAAAATATCGTGATTGAAGCTGTATTTACTAAAATCGTAAATTAAACAATGAACGAAACGTTAATCTTTTACCAAATGTGCATTGTGCTCAAAAAGTATCAAGACTGAAGCTGTATTTACCAAGACAGAAATAAACGATGAATAAAACGTTGATATTTTTGGCGTTCAACGAAAATTTTTTTGCAGGTTTTTATTCAATTGATCAAAGTTCTTCTTTTATTCACTTTTCATATCTCTCACGTTTTCAAATCTTGATGTTGGATTTTCAGTTTAGAAAATATGAAAAAATTTTCACGAAGCACAGTGAGAAGAACATAAAGGGTCTTGCGCTCGAAGAATTCTGTGTTTCATCAAAAATTCTTGATCAAAAACTATCAAGACTGCTAATCAACAAATATCCAGTTTATTCAATAATTTTCATATATGGGTTTTTAAAACCGAAATAGTCGATTTATTTTTTCCTGGATTGAATGCGTTGGTTGGCTGATAGGAAAATCAAATTTTAGTTATTTATTTTTCAATTGTTATCAAAATGTCAAACCTTAATGCCGAAGTCAGTCCTTTTTTCCTGCAATTATGCTTTCCTATCAAGAACTAATAATTTGTACACAGTCCTATGGCTTCAAGCCGTCTAATGAATTTCAAACTGTTTAACCCATAAATGAGATCGTAACATGTACTTCAACGTTGGATCAAGTTGGGTCATTTAATGACGGGGGCTTTTTCAGGCAGTTATGAGGTTTTAAGTAACTATTCCTATTCAATAATAATAATCATTTGTTTGCACACAATTATATGTATTCCTATCTTATACTTGCACATAGTTAAATGCTTTCAAGTATTCCTATCGAGTAAAAATAATTTTCAAACAGTTTTATAGCTTCAAGTATTTCTTTCTAATATTAATGATCTTCAAACTGATCAATTTGACCCATTGATGAGATCCTAACAAGTAATCCCACTTCTGGTGAAAGTACACATCAGAGTAATTATCACGAACAGGTGACTCTACCAAAACTCCTGGTTGTACTTTAATGACATACTCGGGACACTTCTTTTGATGGAGGGTTTATCTCTCAGTAAGGAATGTAGTTGACGTATTATAGACCCCACTAACAATGGGATCAAGTTGATACTATAGTGATTTAATACAAGAATATTAAAAAAGAAAGTGTAAGAACAGATTAGTATTAAATTGGCAAAAGTGTAGTGATGTAAAAGCCTAAATAAACCAGCAAATAAAAGACAGTTGCATGTTAGATCTATCAATTATTTCCTTGTACAAAAAGTGCAAACATACAACACTTTTTCATATTAGAGAAATCTGTTTTTATATTTTATTCTATTATACCATTTATACATTGAAATGGAGAGAGTTTTTTCTTGATCTACGTTTTGAGCTTGACATTATAAGAACCCTTATCCCTGCATAAGATAGATAGATAGATAGATAGAAAAGGAAAAATTGAGAGATGAACAAAAATGATCAGAAAAATAGAAATATTTGTTTTTATTTATTTATTTTTTAATTGTTATCAACTAATTTCGGACTTAATTCATAGTCAGTAAAAAAATTTTGCGCAGAAAAGTTTATTTGGAAAATATTTAAAATCGTTTTAAAAGATTCAATTTTCTATAAGAGAAGCAATGAAAAATCAACTGGTAACGTTGCATATCTATTCGTTGAATAAAAATTATTTTTCTGAAATCCAAGAGTCTTCAGTTGACCATTATTGTAAACATCGAGCAGTGAGGTCACTATATGGAAGAAATTTGTTAAGCATGGGCGTAACTTAAGCATTTGTTTATTAGGTTCATATCGGTCAATTTTATTTAGGTTCATATCTGTCAATTCCATTTCAAAGTGGAGTTTTGAGGAGGATTTAGTTTGGTGTTAAAGCCATTTGGTGCCAGTGTTTTATCCATTTATCTTCGTATGTTTCTATTATTTCCATGATATTTTCTGATGACTTTTTAATATACATATATATATATATATATATATATATATATAGAAAGAAAGAAAGAAAGAAAGAAAGAAAGACTAATGACCATTCATATCTTTTATCAAGATTCATCTTAAAGACCCACTGGGAGACATCATTAATGAAGTTCCTGGGTTCATCGGGTGCTTCGGGTCTTTCAACATTATATACCCACTTGCTCAGGTGCCCCAACTGGGATAGATCACTTCCCAGTTTTCATCACAACAACTTTCTATGTACTTGCCTTTTTTATCCAAAGCCTTGAGACTTGTTTTTTCGTGAACTCCGTACTGCTTCTAATGTCCCTACACCTTTTAGTAGGTCGGCTTAAAGCGGGAATTAGGGGAGGGGGAAGTCGGGCACAAGCCGAGGCTCAAACCCAGCTGGATTTTCCTGGTCATCGGCTCACAGTGCAATGAACAGTGAACCTGATGAGCGTAGCTGGACATGGACCCAAACATGGGTCCTGGCACGAATGCCTAATTATAACTTAAACTGGACAACGAAGTCCAGTGCTATACTTGAAGAGGGAATATTGTCACATAGCCTCTTCATACACAACATTGACCATTTTAGGAAGAATTTTGCATAGTAATTCTAAATAAAACTGTTTTCTGACGTTTTCGTCTAAGTTAAAGAGAATGTTAAGCAAATGTTAGGAAATCAGGGGGTAACAAATTTTTGAAAATTTCTAACTGGATAAAACCCTGATATAAAAATAATATGGGCGACATTCATTTCTAAAATTGTACTGTCGTATACGTTATCTTGTCCATGATGATCAACATGCAAACACTCCCCGCCCCCTTTTGTTGTTGTTTTTTGTTTTGCTGATGTTTTTTGTTTTGTTTTTTGTTTTGCTTTTTGTTTGTTTTTGTTTTTTGTTGTTGTTGTTGTTGTTGTTGTTGTTTTGTTTTGTTTTGTTTTGTTTTTTTGTTTTTTGTTTTGTTTTTTTTGTACATTCCAATTTTCTGCAATTTCATTGGTTGATAGGATATACCGATAATTTCTAAGACAGATGATAAAGAGGTATGGGGCTAGCGTGTCTCCTTGTAGTACTCCTGCTACAATGTCGAAGTATTCCGTGTCTCCATCTGGTGAACGTACCTTTACTTTTGTGTTTTTGTAGAGGATCATTATTGCTGCAACGGTTTCTTTTGGTAGGCCGTATGCTAGTAGGATTTGTTCCATTTTCCCTCTGTGGATGGAATCGAAGGCCTTGGTAAAGTCGACAAATAGTAATGTCGCCTGAAGGTTTTTTGCCCGGACGCCTTCAAGGATTCTACGGATGGTCAATATTTGTGAGGTTGTGGATCTATTTCTCCGGAAGCCATTTTGGTTTTTCCTAAGGATGTTGTCTATTTTGGGTTCTATGCGGTTTCGTAGTAGGGCATTGTAGATTTTAGCTGCTATGGATGTAAGCGTTATCCCTCGGTAGTTTTTGGCTAATCCGAGGTCGCCTTTTTTAGGGAAAGGAAGGATGCATCCCTTCATCCATCTTTCTATCCTATTCTGACTATAGACAGCGTTGCATTGCCGGGGCAGTATATCGTCGAATTGTCTAGTCTTCCACACTTCTGGGGGGGATCTCGTCTAGCCCTGCAGCTTTCCTATTTTTAATTTTTTTAAGAACCGAGTCGAGTTCTTCTTTGGTGAAAGGCCCTAGTTTAATGTCTAATTGCTTACTGATAATTCTGGTGATCGGTTCATCCGTTATTTTCGGTGGGCTTCCTAATAGATTTTTGAAATGCTGTTCCCACAGTTTTACTCTTTCTTGTTGGCTTGCAGCTTTCAATTTTGCTTTGGCTGTGCTCTTCCTTCTACTTACTTCGTTTATTGTTTGCCAGGCTATCCTGGATTCGGTGGAATATATATATATATATAATATCAACTTTTATTAATAGTTTCTTGTTTAATAAATGAATAGAATAATTCATTTCAATTTAAAAATTTGAAAAATGATATAAAGATTTTTTTATTAAATTACATTATCGCCGGAAAAAATAAGATAACATATAATTATATCATTTATATCTCATTTGAAGATGGTTTTTATATAGCTTATAATTTTAACTTATAAGAATTTGTAGGAGCCTGAAATAGATTTATAATGATACCAAAAAAGGATTTTTTTTTCTTTTGTCTTTATATAAAAGATATTCTAGCTCTAAACGTTGAGTGTTGATGTATGGTTAATCCCAAAATAATTTTACATCAATAGCCGTTTGTATTGAGCACTCATATTGGATACTCCTACCCCTTGGATTTCCTCCTTGGATCATACAATATATATATATATATATATATATATATATATATATATAATGTTACCTTTGAATTTACAAAGTCGTATATTTTATGCAACAATATTAATCATGTTGAAGTATTTAAGAGGTAAAATGATTGTTTCATATTCTAGCTTCATTCGAGCATTCACTCTTTTGACTTTTGTCAACAATTTCGTTTTCAAAGGAATTATTATTTTGATTTATTTAGCGTATAAATCCTGGGACATATGAAAGACAGCCAAATATTTTGATGAGGAACTATTCAATTTTGTAAATGTTCTTATTGAACCAAGTTTCAACGTCATTTTTTAACAACATTTGCCAAAAAGGATAGAAGGTATCTTTTAAAGTCAAGGCCATTTTTTGCTCAAAAGAATAGAACGTATGTTTTTAAGTCATGGTCATTTTTTGCCAAAAAAGGATAGAACGTATCTTTTTACCCAACCATAAACAGGATGTGACACAAGGTCAATTTTTAAACAGAATTTTAGCTTGTTTGAATTCAGTGCTTTTGTACCAAGGATAAAGAACACATTCTCTTCAACTATTTACCCATAGCTTGTGAGACATGAGATGGATTCATCTAATTCTCAAATGTATTAGCCCTAAGTGAAAACGACCTCGTCCAGGATTTGTACTCGTGTTGCCGGCTCCATTTCCTACAATGATAACTGTGGCGCCAAGTGTGTTTCACAGGTCTCTTCAATGTGACTTTCTATTTTCATATGTATTCCGGGTTGCAGACCGTAAGCCCATCAATAAAGTAAATAAATAAAAACCCAAGACTATTCCAGACCAACCACGATTAACGATAAGCTTCAATTTCACTATAATAATGTACTGCTTTTTCTGAATTACAATTATATATATATATATATATATATATATATATATATATATATATATATATATATATATATATATATATGCATGTATGTATTCAGGGTGTTTCACAATTTTTGAAACAAAATGATCGGGTGATGATCAAGGACATTTTAATGAAAATTACATTTGTTGAAAGGAGAAAGGATAACATTCTTGTATCTGCAATTATTTAGCGCTGAAATGTAACGCTCTTTTGTCAATGTCACAAATTCTCATGATGTATGTATGGAACGATAATTCAGCAAAAATGGTACATCATACCGAGAATTTTACAAGAGCAATACACTTATAATACTTGAGCTTTGAAAACAAAGCAATTTCCGGTCCAATTTCTAATTGAATGATAATTTTATGACCATCGAATTCGCGCTGAACGACATTTTTTATTACACGAATTTTCGATATGACAGAGATAACTACAAAATGGTAATTAGAATACCTCTGAAATCGAAGCACTAATCTCATCATGGATTGCTAGTTAACGTGTGGTCTAATTTATTGTTAAATATTACCTACGTTATATAATTTTGTTTTAAAGGCTTACTTTGTTGTAAATAAAACAGAATAAAACTCTCTCTCTCTCTCTCTCTCTCTCTCTCTCTCTCTCTCTCTCTCTCTCTCTCTCGTTGTTTATCAATCTAACCCCTCTCTTACAATCCCTTATAAAATGAAATTCCCGCGGATTGTAAAACGAATGAAAAAACGAAAAAAAAGCGGGTGTCGGAAGAAAGACAATTGCTACTCCGTCTCCTTAAGTCATTTTGATTGTAGAAACACCAAATCTAGAATTAGTCGAATAATCCAATTAGCATTATTATGATTGCAACAGTACTTTCCCTGCTAAGCCCATTCTCGCCAGCATTTGGCTTCGTTAAGGATTGATTTAAATCAGAAAGAGTGATACCGACCCCTCCCAACTTCCTAACTCCACTTTTACCCCATCTTCGTCTATTTCTCCGCCACCCCCGCCACCATTTCTTTGTCTTGTAATACAGTCACCAATCACCAACACGACAAAGAAAACGATGCTGCTTCCTTAAGGTTTAGAAATAATAGCAAAGCTGAGTTTTACTTCCTCCTCTTTCTCTTCTCTTCCTTCTTTTCTTACTCCACCACCTCTTTCATACCTTTCTACTTTTCACAAATTTCTTCTCTTTCTTCTTCTTTTTCCGCTTCTTCTCATTTCTCTTGTATTCCTCTTCTATTTTTACCTTCTCTTTATTCTCTTTCTTCTTCGGTTTCCAGCTCCTTTAAGACTTTTTTCTCTTCTGCTTGTATTCATCTTTCTTCTTTTGCTACTACGGTTTTTTTACTCCTTTTCTTTATTCTATCTTCTTGTAGCTCCTCTTCCTCTTTCGCCTTTTTATCCTCATGCTTCTACTCTTTCCTACTTCTTTTAGACTTTCTCCTTCTCTTCATGTATTCCATTTTCGCCTCTTCTTTATTCCTATTCGTTTTCTCTTTCCTGCTTCTCTTAGTCCTACTTCTCTTCATTCTTTTTCCTTTTCTCTTCCTCTTTCTCCTTCTCTAACTAATTCTTTTATTCCACCTTCTCTTTCTCCTCTGGCATCTCTTCCTAGTTCTTGTTTTACATCTCCTCTTTATACTCTTTCACTTATTTTCCCTTTCTTCTTTTTCCTTTTTTGTTTCTTCAACTCCTCCATATTCTCAGGTTGTAAGATAGTCATCATTAAAAATAAAAGACACGGTGTTGCATTGGTTAAAATTTAGAATAGTTATTCTTATTTAAAAGAGACAAACTAGCAGTACTTAACAACATTGTAGAGACAGTTTTATCAAAGTTTATTTGTACTACTTACACATATTACATAAGGGTTAAAAGATGGTCATTATTAAAAAATAAAAGACAGGGTGTCACTATTATGATAATCATTTGTATTTATAGGACATTTTATTTGTTTTTTATTTACTGCAGATTACATGTAGATTCAGGATCATTCAGATATACCTTTGAAAACCTCTAAAATTAATAAATATTTCGAATGAATATTTAATTTGACAATTTTCCTGACTTGAAAGAGTATTACTGATCTAAATTTTAAGAAAGGAAGTGGATTTCTCAGCATTTTCTTTTTTAGGCGGGGCAAAAGATAACTGAGATTAAATTAATTCCTTCGTAACACTTCGACACCCAGATTCTACAAAGAAGATCTAAGTATAAGTAAAGAGAAAAACAGATATCTGCCTCACGTGATGATTACCAGGAGAGTGGGTGGGTGTTGTGAGACGGATACTCTTTTACAGCAAGAGACATAAAGACAGATACCACCTAAAAAACAATTTACGACGAGTAAAGTTTTTTTTTTCTTTTTTAATTTCCAGGTATGACTGATAGTTTGGGGAAATTAGGCAAAAAATGGCGGAGCCTTAGTGGTACAAAAACACAAACGGTCATTTGATTTGTTATGATATGTTTTTCTTGATTTGGTTTATGTTCTTTCTTTCTTGCTTTCTTTGTGCATTTTTTTAGCTTATTATTTTGTAAATTAGAAAGTGAAAGCACATTCAAAAACCTGTTTTTCGTAGGAAACTTTTGCACATGCCTGAAAGTTTTCCTCTTTGAAAATAAATAAATCCTCCTATTTTTTCACTTCATTCGATCAATTTTTATCTTAAGCAATAAATCTCCAGACCATATCATTGCTTGATTGATTTTAATGGCATGTCAACCGGTCTAGGGTTATTGGACGTTAACGAATTGAGTTCATTGTACGTTTAAATTTTCATTTTTTGTCAAGTTATTCTTTTTTTCTAGTTTTTTTCTTTTGCGTCCAGTTATATGGTATCAAGTATTCCTGTCTAATACAAACAATTATAAGTATTTATTTCTATTAAATAATTACCATTTGTTTGTGCACAGTTATATGGTTTCGAGTCACTTGTTATAATTTTTTAGAAATCAATTATCATCATTATTATCATAGCGTCCCGATAAAAGAAATTATTGCTTCAAGCAATTATTCTTAATACCAATTATTTACAGTTATATAGTTTCAAGTATTCCATTCGAATACGAATAACTTTTAGAGATCTATTTGACCCATAGATGAGACTCTAGCAGGTACTACCACTCCACATCATAGTTCACCTGGGAGTAGTAGCAACGAAAATATACTCCAAACTCCCCAGATCTGCAGAAGTGGAGCCCTGTCATGAGATGCCTAGGACACCCACTTTTGAGGGATTTTACTTCTCTGCAGAGGATACATTCATCATATTATTTGCCCCACCGACAGTGCGGACTAAGATCAGAAGTAAAGAAATGAATCAACGACAAAGCACGTCTTTTGAAAAATTCTAACACATGTGGCCTTCCGTACAATTCCTAATCGCATACTATCTGACAACTCCTTGAATTACTGTAAAGTTTATTGCAGACCAATTCACAAGGTCAATTCATAAAAGTTGAAGCAATTAAACAGTTTGGTCAGCAAATGGCCCGTTTCCCCTTTCCACGAATGTTTTATTACAGATTTTTATGTGTCCGCTAGCGTTTTGTGTCCGTTTTATGTCGACCACTGTGCCCGGAACTAATAAGCGGCCATTTTGGTAAATGGTGAAATACATCTTGGCTCCCAAACATCTTGCTCTCCTAGTAGGTTTTAGACAAAAGGGTAAAAGTCTGATAGACTATTATGAAATTCTGACTTATAAGTAAAATATAACTTTAAGATATTTTTGAAACTTGAATGGAAAACCGATGAGTTTGTTTCAAGAATTGAGTAGCTCTCTTTTGTTGGTAATATGTTTTTATTATTCAAGAGAAAAACTGAGTTAATATATCAGGTCGGTGATTCAGTTTTCAATAAGGTTAACGTTGCCGGTTTGCGAGAAGTTCATGGTTTATAACAATAATATCGCCGCCAAGAATAACTATTAGTCCTATCAACAAAATAATCACTAATTAAAAAAAATGTTTTTAAAAGATAAGATAGAAGATGAATGATAAAACTTAATTATTACTTTTCAATTTGATTTTTCAATTTTGGATTTTTTAAATCGCCGACGTTAAGCGAAAACGTGCTAATTTGCTAGAAAAATTATTTCCTTCATCAAGTTATATTGCGGTCAATTCAGAAATGCAGGAATAAGCAGTTGC
The DNA here is from genome assembly GCA_963585895.1 of Sepioteuthis lessoniana. Classification (NCBI taxonomy): domain Eukaryota; kingdom Metazoa; phylum Mollusca; class Cephalopoda; order Myopsida; family Loliginidae; genus Sepioteuthis; species Sepioteuthis lessoniana. Next base: position 26,327,413 of record OY757925.1, on the reverse strand, counting down.
TTTGGCGACACTACTTTACATTGAACCTGGACCCGGAAAAACAAGACAGACACAGCATATGTACATATATATACGTGTGTGTGTGTGTGTGTGTTTATTGTTTTGCTTTTTCTTATTTCTTTTGTTTTGTTATAGATTTTTGTTTTTGTTTTTTGTAAAACATCACATCACTCAGATCCCTCTACAGATCAAATGTGAAATCCAGCGACTCCTAGCTTTTCTCAAAGTTAAAATTTCCTGTGGGTAGAGTGTTTTCTTGTGGCCCGGAAGACCGGAGTTCAATCCCAGTTTGAGTCATGCCTAAGACTCAAAAAATGGTACTTAATGTCAATTGCTAAACACTCAGCATTATAAAGCACGTATCAAGGGTAAAGTGGAGCAATCCTAGGAAAGGAGTAGCGCCCTTCCCAACACCTCAGTGTAGCAGCTATTGAAAAGGGAACCTTCGAGTTACCCTCGACGACGCTCACCAAATTTACTTTTATATATATATATATATATATATATATATATATATATGTGTGTGTGTGTGTGTGTGTGTGTGTGTGTGTGTGTGTGTGTTGGTTTATATGGGTGTGTGTCCGTGTGTGACAGTAAATATACGAGCTGATCTAGGAACCAAACCAACTATATCAAGGAAGGTTAACCTTCCTTTTTCTTTCCTCTTTCGAGATCCTCATCACCAGACTCTACAGACATCTTCCTTGCAATGATGTCTTCATTGGTTCTGTGGAAAAATGGGTCACATTCAATGGTGTAGACTTTACGAGTGAGACATATCGGCTTTTGTAAATCACGGGCGACGAAAAATGGATAGCCCAATAGTGATGATGATGTGATCAAATACTTATGTTTTATAGCTGATAATTTGCTCTATCCAACAGTCTTCATGTTCTCGGTATGACACTAAACTGTTGATGATCGTAAGATTCCAGTTCTGGAACCCTAGAGAGCATGGATTACTCTGACCTGAAGTAGTAGAACCTGTTAGGGTACCATCAAGAGGTCATATAAATATGCTTGAGATAATGTTTAAAATTATTTTGACAACATGATATATTGCCTCTTGAAACATTGATGCTGCAAGTAATTATGAAGTATTTACCTATTTAAAATAATTGGGAATTTTATTAATACATTGGCTTTTAAAGTGTTTACAATGAAACGAAGTATTAATTCTTTAACTGTTTAAAATCACTGTAAACTCTATTAATGGATTGGTTCTTAAAATACTGCTATGATTACTAACTATAAAGTATAGACCTGTTTAAAATTATTTCGAATTTTAATAATACATTGACTCTTAAAACATAGCAACATGACTTGAAGTGCTTACAGTTTTAAATTATTGTGAATATATATATTCTCCCATATGTAACTGAAGACTAAATTTTTAAAACTTCGGCATAAAATGACCCTATAAAGGTTATCATGTAAAACCAAACAAACAACCAACCAACTATGCTAATGTGCTCTCTGTGTTTTGGTTTAAATATTGGATGTATTACTTTCGGAGCACTGGTTCAATAGGATCTCTGATATTCTGATACACACATATTCACAAAAATGTTGCCTTTCAACATACATCATAAAAACATATGTGCATGTGTGGAGTGGCAACATTGTGCCGATCAATTAAAATCCTATTTTGAGCCTTTCGAGCCCGATTTTCGAGTCATCCTACTGAGGAACAATATTCTCAAGCTGGCCGTCTATTTACATACACGTGGTTATTTTATGTTAACAAATACATCACGGGGACCGATGCCTTCTGACGTTCCAACATCCGCGTTTTACAACCCTCGTGATAAACTGCCGAAATACGCGTGAACGCACGGCCATGTAAAACTCACAATTAACAGAACTAAGACGCAGAAATATGGTTGCACACGCACACACATACTCACACACACATACTCACACAAACTTTCACACACACACGAACATGCAAGGGAAAGAGATAACTCGACAATACGTTCGGTTCCCGTCGTAACAGCAGCCTGTAATGTTATAAATGATTCTATTCAAAAAGATGTGAATATCATTATATTGAGAATTTGGGCGATTATCAATCAGTTGCAAATTAGACAGGAAATTGCTTTATTCACTTATAGCATCCTATGCGTATTGGCCTTATAAAACATCTCAATCATATGCCGTTTTCATTAGTTACATTTATATATATATATATATATATATATTTAACTCTACTAAAAGAAATGACTGTGTCACATTCTGCTCGAGCGGAGAAGTTCGCTAAAGACAAGCATGCACTCATATATATTTTTTCTTCATCATACAACGTGTGAAAGCACGTGCGATACCCTGCCCTCATCAGCCGCCAACCAGGGTGATAACACAGTTTCGGTAGCTCAAGGCGGTACTGCCACTCCTGGCGCTACCAAGCAGCTTTTGCCACCGGACAGGGTATTTAAAAGAAATATATATATATATATATATATATATATACGCCAGATCAACTAAAAACAGAGATTACATTGGACGTTCGTTCATCTTCAATCTGGTCCAGTTTGTGATGTAAAAACGTGTTTACTTTCGGCCGTTGATGTCAAAGCAACCGTTTCTTGATGTTGCGTAATCACACAGGATGGTGGTTCCGCGTGCATTTGATTCATGTTGAAATCCTTTCTATGTCCGTCATCTATTCGGTTCGTTTTCTTTCAGTTTTATCTTTTTTTATGCGTTACTGCATCAAAGCACTCGAGACAGACGTCATATATAATTCTGCTGAAAGATGTTATTTGTTGATCTATGGGGCCCTTAAGATGGGTGGTGAGTAAAAAGAAAGCTCCTGGTCTAAGTTTGTCCAAGTAGCTTTCTGGTACCCTTGGGCCACTAAATTCTTGGCTTGCTAGGGATGTCTCCAGGATGCTGACGCTCACCAATGGGCTCCTGAATACTGTGGAGGTATTCTTGATTCTTAATCCATTATTCGATTTACATTCTCCGGTAGGAGAATTACGTTGTTTGCACCAGCGTGCCTTGTGGATGCCGTTTTTGGTTGGGTAATGTTTATATATATATATATATATATATATATATAATAAATTGAAAGAAAACACAACGGATTATTATTGTGGCATAATTTAGACAAGACGCAAATTCAGCTTGCTTTAAAGAGAGAGAGAGAGAGAGAGAGAGCGAGAGAGATAAAATTGAGAGGAGAGTTTGTTGAGTTGTGACTTTGATTCTCTTTTTGTATCCTGATAATGTGACATCATGCTAAATTAAACCAAACTGAATGAATATCTATAAATGATCAAATCCTTTGCATATATATAGTCTTTCTAAACTTAATAGATTTTCTATACCTTTTCTTCTATAACTCCAGTGATTATATAGTTTTCATAAAGTCTGTAAGTCTTTCACAAGTTTTTCTTTCTATAGCTCAAACATTTCTATATTCTTTTTTTATTGTTTTTCTTTAGTCTTTCTTAAACTCAAGTATTTATATAATCTTTCTAATCTCTTTCTATAGCTCAAATATTTAGTCCTCTAAAAATTTGTAGTCTTTTTTAATCCTTTCTTTAATAATTCAAGCATTTATATAGCCTTTCTAAACGTCTTCTTATAATAGATGGGACCCTAATAGGTACTATCACTCCACGTCACAGTTAACCTGGGAGTAATAGCAACGAATAGAAACTTTACACTCCCTTTATCTTCAGAAGTGGAGCCTTAGTTTAGTGCCATACCCAGGACACCGCCCTTTTGAGGGGTCTTTCCCCTCTGCAAAGGATACAATCAACGTATTCTAAACCCCATCGACAGGGCGGTAAATTTTTTATCATATTATTTTATTGACTTTGCAAGGAGTACCAAATATATATCAAATATATATTAAATATACATTTCTTCGATTGAAATATCATGTTTGTCTGTTTTACTAACGGATCGTTGGCCAGTTTTTCGGGGCAATTATACTGAGGGCGCAGAAAAGTCAACAGTGGTTTTCACCATTTATATAATTGTATAAAAACCTTGTCGTCACAGGCTTCAAAACTAAATAAATCGGAATAGGCCGAAAAGCTATTTGGCCGGCTGACGGTGGTCAATATGTTCTCTATATCGACCTTGGCCAGGCCATTCTTTACAGCTGGGGTTTAGCGTGCAGCCATTTGGTCATTTTCACGCGTGTCTTCAAATGACTTTTTTTTCAGTTTTTTTTTTTTTTCTACTGCTTCCACATTATTTTCTCTGTCCTATTCTACTCCATATTTTTGACAACGTAATTGTCCTGTTTGTCGTTTACTCCTGATTTACAATTTCAGTTGAACAAGCCAGACGTTCCCACCATCTGAGACAGCCATTTCGACTAGACAGGGGCCTTGCACACATTATTTACAACAGAAGCCTGTAAGGGCGGAAATGGGTTCCCAGTTAAAAGATTGATTCCTTAAAGATCTAATAGGAATAACCTTTTAGATATCGTACATATACATACATACATAACAAAGATCCGATCTGTGTTTTTATGTATTTACCCAATATATCTTCGATGCAACCCTCAGTCAGTGGGTCTTAGAATGAGTTGACTATATATTCTTCAAAGATATAAGGATCCTCCAAAAAATAGGTGTTCTGGAAATGACATAAAAGTTTCGGAAAACAAATGACTCTCATTAAATAGAAATAATAACTTGAAACCATATAATTAATAGTATTTGATAGGAATACGTGAAACCACACAAGTGAGTGCAAATCAAGTTTATGCTTAACATATACCTGCCAATAAGCTCATTTGTCAGGTGTCTTGACTTTAAATATTTAATAGTCCGACGAAGACATTTGGATAGCAGAAAATAATTTTCATTCAATAAATGAATATACTATATCACCATTGCATTTTTCATTGCTTCTCACATCAACTCATTAAAAACTTCCTAAAAAAACAATTCTTTTCAGCAAAAACTTTTCTCTGATGATGACTTAAAATACAAACTAGAGAACAACGAATAATAAATAATACAAATGAAATATTTCTGCTTGTCTTATTACTTTTTTCGTTTATATATACTTTTTTCGTTATATATATATATATATATATATATATATAGCGTAGTTTGCTCTCTCTCTCTCTCTCTCTTTCTCTCTCTCTCTCTCTCTCTTTATATATATATATATATATATATATATTTATAAAATAGTTTGCTAAATTTCTAAATAAAGAGAGTTCAATATTCGTGATGGAGTCTAAGTTAGAATAGCGTAGTCATACAGTCAACAGCAATTGGTAACTGAAAATTGTTCGCTTAAGCAATCATCAGTACAAGATATATATATATATATATATATATATATATATATATATATATATATATATATATATATATTAGGATTAGGAAATATATCTATCTATATATATATAACCAAAAGATATCAAATTTTCTGAGGGAGTTCCCATGAAGTATTTGGCATTAAAGTGCTGGACTGTGACATCGAAGTATGTGCGTTCGAACAGCAGTCGCGCTATTACGTTTCGGACTAATAGCCATAAGAAAAGAATAAACCCCTTTATTCGCCCAGCTATGCGTTAAATAGTCCTACTACTGTTCTTCAACAAAAATGGCTTTTGCATTCAGTGACCCACCAATTTGATATGCTATTAGACAAAGAAACTAAAAACAAACCGAAACTTTCTCTGGTAGTTGATTCCGAATACTATGCATCCAACCTTATTAAAAACAGTACCCAAATTCACTCAAAATTTCATCGATATGTGTTTATCATTATATAGTGGAAAGAGATCACTGCAAATTAAATTGCATGCATAAGAGGAACAGATTTCCAAAGTCGAGTGTCTGTTTTTAAGTTTCAACTATTCCTTATGAATAAATTCATTGGGTCTCTCAAAAGTGGTGAATGATACAATTGAAAATGATACATTGAACTTCATAAATGAAAAATATCTTTAATTTTGTACGGAATAAACTTTATCGCTTAAACAATACCGTAGGAATAGGAATACAGCACACAGAGCAAAAAGATATTTTTTTATAAATAATCTCCCTCACCTAATGTCTTGTGTAACTGATAATATTCTGTACGGATTAAACCAACTTCTTGCTCGTAAATGATTTTCCAGATTTGAAACAAAATTTCACATAAATACATACCATTATTCAACTTTTTGGTGGAAGAAAGGAGACGACTATTGCACAACACGTTTGTTCACTTTTAACATCACTACATGACATAATGTAGTTTTCTAATACAACTAGTCAAATTCAAAATGACTGATACACATCATATCAGTCATTAGCAAACTAAAATGCTGTTTTAAAAGTCTGGATTCTTTTTGGACACACTTCAGATTTGGCAAGGGTGACATTGACTTCAAAAGTGTGTGTGTGTATATGTTTGCATGCGTATTTGTATTTATGCAAACGTTTGTGTGAGTTCAAGCGTATGCATGTGCGTTTAATGACATTTGTGCATGAATGTGCATTTGTGAGTGGATTTATGTGCACGTGAGAGTGTTTATGCGCATCTGTGTGTATGCTTTTTGAGTTAGTGGGTGTGACCATGAGCATTGGTGTGTGTCTTTTTATGTGCACGTGTATGTGCTTATTTGGATGTATATATTTATGTGTGTGTGTATGTGTATGTGTAAAAGAAAAAGAGTATATGCGTATGCACTATTGTGTCCGGTTATCCTCGTCATTGTCACCTTTTCTTTTACACTTCTTAACCAACGGACTGACCTTTGACCCTTCAAAACCGTCTCGTTAATAAAAATCAGCTGCAGCTGTCTGGAGCGGTGTGAGAACTGCCCATCTGGACGTTGGTCACTACACGCTATTAAGGAAGAGATCAAAAGAACCCTGTTGTCGGGTGGAAGAGTATTGTGTTTGACAGTCGCTCAAAAAAAATGAAGTTTTGTTGTTTTTTTTATACCCATGAGTCGTTAACTTTCAATGGCATTTTATTATGTCAAAAATTAACACTCACAATGGCATTCGTTTGCTTACAAGGTTAATAACTGATCCATGAACAAACCCTGACATATGAGAAAGATCCAGAAAAAAATTAGAGATAGAAAGAAACGAACTGAAAGAAGCTTGGTTTCTTTTTTTGATGCTATATCAACCTTCGTAGGTTATTCAATGCCAAATCCATCCTTGTAGAACAGAAGTTGTACTATTTAAGCCATCGCTTGAGGAATGAGGGGTTTATACCGGACTGAGATAGATAGATAGATAGATAGATAGATAGATAGTCGACCATAAATAAGTACGCCCTAAATATTTTTAATTGAAAAAATGTTAATTTTCTTCAAACCAAACATACCAGGATTTTATCATCTTTATAATCTATTACTATATTATTTCAGGTAACAAAAATAAAATGTCACAAACATATATATATATATAGGAGTCGTGTATTTGGAATGTTACAAATTAACATTTTTTACAATATATTCTTCATGCTGTTGAGTTTAGTAATAAATAATAACTGATAACATCCGTTTTGAATTTCAGATTTTGTAATATTTGGGTAAAGTTAGACATAATTCTGCAGCTCCGAATGCTTTTAAGAAAATCATGAATGTAACGAATAACACTGAACTGTGATATGTCAAGCTCGCCTGATACTCTCCGAACGCTACTCGCTAGATCATCTTCAATGACTTAGAGCACGACCTCAAAATCAACTGTTTGAGGCTTATCTGACCTTGCCAGATTGTCGAGATTCTTTCAAATTTTTTAAACCATCTAGTTACTGTACTGTGATCAATTTTGCCTTCGCTTTTCGGACAACAAATGTTTTTTGGTGGCATCCGCAACGTTATGGCCCAGTTCAAATTCAAAAAGCATAAATTTCCGAATTAGACTACGTTTCATATTAGTCTGTGTGACTTTCAAATCCCACTCAATATGAAGCAATGTACATTGTGTGAGTTGCATACTACGTTGCATACTAATCTGTGTGACTTTCAAATCCTACACAGTATGAAATAGTGCGTCTTGTGTCAGTTTACTATCTACCACGATACTACCAACTATACTGGTGTACCAACTATCGCAGGAATTCCTTCGCAATAAATGCACGGCAATTTAGCATGAACTAGAATATAACAAAAATTTTGAATCACCCAAGTGGGGAGTCTCCTTGGCGTAATGACAAAAGCACTGGACTGTGACATCATAGTGACTTCGAACTCTAATTGTGCTATTACATTCACTTTCGGACAAATACTTTTGGGAAAAGTATGAATCTCTTTATTTCACAGCTATGGGCTAAATAGTACCACATCTGTTCTTCTACAAGGATGGGTTTGGTTTTAGATAACAATAAACCATTAAAAACACAAGAAACCGAAATCTAAGCATCCTTGTATTTACACAAGCAAAGTTTTTATCTCAAAACGGCATATGGTGCGACACTCTTGTATTATGTTTATGACTTATACCAAGAAAGAAATCTTATCATTTGACATATTAAATGATAATACATATAATAAACTTTGTAAACTCACAAATGGTGGGTCAATGTCCCGAGTCAATATTAACCTTCAACCTTCACAGAGCCACAAGGTAGATTCTTCCTGCTAGCAAAATTTCAAATTAAATAGCTATCACTGATTCGGCATTTTATCGTTATTGGATGATTTTATTTTGCGCACGTCAAATTGCTGTATATTTCCGACTAGAAACTGTTTATGACTTATACCAAGAAAAGAATCCAGAAGTCATCAAAAGCAGATATGACGGCATCATTTAAATTTTCAGCCTATTAGTTTTTCAGGCACCCTCGAGCCTTACATCTTTACTAATCAGACAGCTGTTTTAAAGTTAAGGTAAAACAAGCAACTGGATTTCCCTCCCACCATGTAATAAAAACTGCTGTATCCAATTGGGGAATAAGTTTCAAATTAGCACCTATAAAGTGTCCAGATAAGAAAAATAAATAAGAAAGACACAGATCCTTTGAAGTCGTTTTTATAAGTGATAAACGTTTTCTAATTCTTGGCTCTTCTCTTTTTGTTCCTAGAACTGTACATACGGAAGCTTAATCGGCGGCACGTGTCTGCCGACATATCCAACAAACACCACGACCACACCAACTTACATGTGTAATGGCCGCTGACAGTAACTTGTACGCTCCATAAAAAGCAACGGGTAAGGAGGACCCCCAACTTTGACTGTCAATTGTTTTTTGATAAGGATCACTGAAAGGGAAACGAAGCCTCTTCAGCGAAAGGTTAACTCTTTTTTGCTGCTTTCTTTCTCTCCGTAAAATAGTCGAATTTCTTCACCTGCCAATTCGCTGTTCGGGGTTTTATTTTACAATAAAGTAAATTGATAAATGTTACTTTGTTATGCCAGTGTAAGGAAGAGGAGGGTAACAAGAGAGGGTGCGTCGTCGATAAATATCGTAGAGTGAAGCGGCTATCACTTAAATGGTGCATGCATTTACGAGAGAAATACAAGCAACGAATATAAATCATGTCACTGTCTTCTCTGGTTTTTGTCCGACTGTACTTCGGGCAACCTGGTGTCTTTTACGGTTTTTCAAGAGGGCCTCAGTATTCGTTAGAAGGACTAAACAAAAGCAAAGCGAATGAGATAATACAAAGGGATGAAGCAAGAAAGAAAGAAAGAAAGAAAGAAAGACCCAACAGAAATAAAGATTTTAAAAAAAGATGAAAGAAAAAATGAAAGGAAAAACTTTTTTTTTTAAATATTAAACGATTTGAAAATAAGAACAAGAGAATTACAATACTCAAACAACAAGAAAGAAGAAAAACAAAAGCAAACATATAAAGTACATAGAAAGAAAGAAAGAAAGAAAGAAAGAAAGAAAGAAAGAAAGAAAGAAATGTAAATTAATTGAAATTAAGAGAGAAAAAGAGAAAGAGAATGCGAGAAAAAGTCGCTGAAAAGAAACAATGTTATTAAAAACTATACCAGACGACATAAAAGGTCGAGTAATAACTGATTAAAACTGAGACAGCGAGTACAACAAAACAGCTCTCTCTCTCTCTCTCTCTCTCTCTCTCTCTCTGTTTGGTTAATTTTATTTCTTTGGGAATCATAGCATCAAAATAAGACATCAAGTAAGATTTTGTCTTCTCTTTCTTCATTTTCTTCTATTTTTTGGTTGTTTTCTTTAACTGTTTTTCTTTTTTAATGAATCAACCTTTTCCTTCGTTCCACATTAATTACGCGTGACGTGCCTCCGTCGACCCCAACGATTAGTGACGTCGAGGGTAATTCAACTGTGGTTCCCCGAGTTTTGACCCAAAGACAGTCGTAAACTGCGTTATTCATTTGTAGAGAGGACAATTTTATGAGGTTTCAAAATAATGCAATCGGTTGCGATCTGTATTTTGTGGCTGCCAACGCATAACTATTTTTTCTCAGGGCGAGAAGTTAATTGTAGCTGCCATTTTTTTGTAACTGTACAATTGTTTACGGCCAAAACGAGGCTCGTTGCTTTTCTCATTTTTTTTTTCTTTTCTTTTCTTTTATTTTCTATCATTTGATAGTTTTAGAAGTGAGTATTTTAGTCTGTGAAAGTTGCCGCCTCATCCACACGCATATCTATGTAATATATATGTATAAGAAAAAGAAAATGATTCGAAAAATTAAATTGACGTGTAAATCGAAGTACCGTACTGTCTCCGTCAAATTTTATTCCAAACCATACATTTAGATAGATAGATAGATAGATAGATAGATAGATAGATTTAAGTTAGTATAGCATAGACAAAGAGTCAAAGGCGCATGGTGACAGTCCGTTTCTTCCGATGCGATCATAAGACCAAGAAGGAACTGACAGTCACCAAACTTTACTATACTAACATAGATTTATACTCTATCATCGATATCGAACACTCTTTAAATATATGCCAAATTGCATTTTCAGTATATATATATATATATATATATATATATATATATATATATATATAACTTGCAAACCAAAATACTGCAGAGTATTAATTTAATATAACATTTCGCTCATTTTCGGGTTTAGTCAGATAACGTTTAGAAAGAATGTTGTTACTTGAAATTAAATCGGAAAAAAATGTCTGCGTGGTTTCTATGGCATCTTGCCATGGACAGTTTTTGCGGTATCTTTTGAAGAATTATATCCGTTTGTCTCATGATACAAACTATATATATATATATATATATATATATATATATATATATATATATATATATATATAATTTGAAAATAAATTCAACTTACATTGATCCTTTTATATCAGCGATTGAACCACGATAAAGTCGAATGCAGACCTATGATAATTACGGTTTTTTAAAATCTTTTAAAATGAAATTTTAAAAGTTTTTTTAATATCTCACGGTCTTCTCAAGCCCTTTGGGATGACTGACTATTTTACGATGAAAAATCTATCTTCGGATGTCTGTGATTGATGCCTTTTAATCATCGATCTGCATTTGACTATATATATCTGTCTGATGATTGGGCTAGTTTGCACATAAAACTTTAATGATAGGAATAAAAAAGGGAGTAATTCTTTTTAGTTTTTATATTGCTCTACTTCCTAATATCTGAGCACTTTAATTTTATTGTTGCCAACCTTTGTTTCATTATTATATATATATATATATATATATATATATATATATATATATATATACTGATTCAGGATCACTAGTGATGAGTTATATTGTCTTCTATGCTCATTTCTAATAAGGTTCAGGTGTCTGCTCACAATAAAGATCATAATCATTTTTATTAAATCTATCTATCTCAATGTATTTTCTACCTATTTCACCCCCACCTACAAAAAATTCGTGGCTACATAGCTATGTACGGTCCATTACTCCCCCCGCCCCAAGAAAGGCCTAAATTCTGCAGTAAACTAAGAAAAAATTGATTTTGTTTGGTTTGTTTTGGTTTGGTTTGGTTTTGTTGGGTTGGGTTTTATAGTATATTAGCCATTATAGGTTATTTAATGCTAAATTCATTTTTATACTTATAAACAGTTCTATTTCAAGCAATTATATTAAGCAAAAGTACACAGTTTAAATGTCAAAAACAGTTCTATTTCAAACAGTTCAGTTTTACATAAGTAGATAATTTAGTTTTTTTTGAGTCGTTGATAGAACCCTTTTAGATGCTACCGCTCCGAGCCAGAGTAGAACAGGGAGCGATAGCAATAAAAAGATACTCTGCATTCCCCAAAGCTCCAGTAATACTGGAGCCTCACCATCTGATTGTTTAATGTCATAAGCAGGACACTCGTTGGGAAGATATATTTGTTTCAATACAGAATAACGAGAAATTCCGTTATTGTAATTAGACAAAGGCATTACCTTTTTTAAACATAAAGAAAGAAAGAAAGAAAGAAAGAAAGAAAGAAAGATCTAGAGACAGTGGATTAAAGAGAGAAAGAATGGAGAAAGAAAAAATGAAAGAAAGAGAAAAGTTGATGGAAAGAGAATGAAAAATAGTGGTTGGTTAGTTGATGGTTGATTTTACATCATGTCAACCCTTGTATCGTGGTAAGGAAAAGATACACAGTGAAATAAAGTTAATTGTTTATTAACTCAAGTGTTAAAGTCCGACTAGTATTATAAGTCTCGCGCTGTTGGTGTTACGTCTGAAGTTGGTGTTATTACAGACCGACGTCCTTCAGTACTTTTCTTCATGCAATTATATGGTTTTAAGTAACTAATGATAGTAATCATTTGTGATCAGATACACAATTAAATGGTTTCTTGTAAATATATTTAGAATTAATTATTTGTTTGCACAGTTATACTGTTTCACTTATTCCAATTTGATATAAATAATTTTCAAAAAGATCTGTTTGACCGAGAGATTGGACTCTAACGAGTACGACCCTTTCCGATCAGAGTAATCAAAATGGACCTGGGAGTAATGGCAACAACCACACCCTAGGAAATTCTAGATTCCACCAAAAGGAAATGAAAGAGAAATTAAGTGTCGACCCATGTATGGGTACATGGCATGGCGATTATCGTCTAAAGAAATGGACACGCTGACCTGAGGTTAAATACGAGATGAGGCTACTTGCGTTTCATTTTCGCATTAATGATTCTTGAGAAAAGGGAGAAATCTATCTCCCCAATTTTGGCTAAATAGTTGGGCAGACTAGGTTATTTAGCCTCTTTATGACAACCAATCTAGAAGAAGGAAAAATTTGAATTCACACCAGATTTGTACCTCTTAAAAATTGAACTTGTGTGGCATTTTGCTTATAGACGAGGGGTTGGTTGATACATACATGAATAACTCCATGATGAATGATGATTAGTACGCTACTTTATAAATATATATGCGTGCGTGTGCGCGAGTATGCAAGTGTGTGTGTGTGTGTGTGTGTGTGTGTGTGTGTGTGTGTGTGTGTGTGTGTGTGTGTGTGTGTTCAAATTAATAATTAGCCACCAAATGGATTTTAAAAGGACATTTTCAATTTATGATATTTTCAGAAGTTTTAATGATTGTGAAAAATTACTTTTTAATGTTTAACTGAACATGCTGAATTGAATAAAGAATTTTGAAATAAAACTTTTAAAAAACTCACGGATGATATTTACGAAAAAAGAGGGGGAGACATTTTGAAATTAAGCACTATTAATCAACATTTACATTTACAATGACGTGCAAACTTTTTGTCAGTTTTGAAAATATTGATGCAATACCCCACCCCCACCCATATATATATATATATATATATATATACTCGCACACACAAATTAATTAGTGGAGATGGATAAAATGGTTTTAAGTTTATTTTTTGGTCTGTTTCGTTTCAGTTTAATTAACGAATTAACCAAAAAACAAACTATTTTTAATCATTAATTAATTGCATTTACTAGTTGAACACATGGCACCAATTTGTACTTTGAATCCGCACATCAAGAATTACCAGACTTAAAGGAAAATATTGCCATCAGAAAAATTAAATAAAAGAAAAATAAAAAGAATAAAAACAAAACTTATAAACTTGCGCGAAATATTTCAACAAAATCCCACATGTTTCAACCATTCAATTTCAAAGAATAATTTGTATTTGGATGAAAACAAAATCTCCTTCCTCTTTTATAAAATCCCCTGAATATAACATTAAAGTGTATCCGTTGGTGAGTTGTGAACTTTATATTTATACATTGACTCTTAAAGCATTGATATTTCGACGTGGTATGAAGGGTTTACCTGATTGAAATGATACTTTTCCAAATATAACATTAAATTGACTCGGACTGGTAGTACCTGTAAGGGTCCCATCTATAAGTCAATCTTATTGACTCTTAAAGCATTGATATTGCAACTAAACATGAAATATGTACCTGTTTAAAACGATTCCAAACCTTTTGTTAATACACTGACCCTAAAAACATAGTAATTCTTGATGAGCTTCTTTAAAGTAAATGGAATTAATTAATTAAATCAAAACTCAAATAAACCAAAAACATAGTTCGTTTTTGGTTTATTTGAGTTTTGATTTGAAAACGAAGTATGAAAGGTTTACCCATTTCAAATTGATTGTGAATATATATTTTTGTATTGTATATAATTGGGAACCATAATTATTAAACTCGAGTCGTTAAAAAAACTACCAAAGGTTGATAGGCCATAAAACCAACTAACCAACCATCTTTGATAGACTGAAACTAACACTTCTCAGTTAATTAAAATGATGAAGCATTATACAACGAATATTTCAGGTTGAAACTCCGATAACTGTTAAATGAGGATACGTTGGGTGAGGACTTGTGTGGTGTAAGGGTCAGTGAGCTATGCTCACAGACCATTGTCAGTAAATTCGATTCTCACTGGGTTTTCCATATTTTTGGCCTTATGCCGAACAAAGCTGACCTCAGTAAACAACAACGATATGAGGCTACAAGCTTTTTGGGAGGCACTCGTGTCGCAATGTTTGTTGCAGTAAGATAGGAACACGGCGATCCAATTTCAGATCCTGAACTATGCAGTGGTGTTGCTATATAGTAAAAATATAATCCGCTCAAAAATTTTAGGTTTATTATGGCAAAAGAAATTCGATTGGATAGCTATGATATTAAATCAAAACAAAAGGAAGTGGGGCTAAATAGTAAAATATCGGAAAATAAACACGAAACAACGCTAGATACCCATCAAACAACGCTAAATAACACCCCCCGCAAAATTATCTACTGAAGCGCTTACCAAAAAATGAAATTGCCAAACAAAAAAGAATGATGTACAGATTCAAGTCATATCAAATACGTATTTACACAATCTTTCCTCCATGAGTAGGATGTAATACAAGGACAATTTTTAAGTGGAGTACAGTCAGTTTGAATTCAGTTTTCCTTCTCCTAGACTGGTTATCTTACCAAAACTAAAAAGCCGATCAGCGCTAACATTTTACTCAAAGCTGGAGAGGAAGAGATGGATTCATGCCTTTCTGTAGGATATACGTGCGTTGTGGAACGCTAACAGTTATTTCGGGCAAGTATAAAAAAATTCATCCAGAAACGATAAACGTTTTTAATAATTTCTTCGTTAAGGAAATATTAATAAGTGTCGATAAAAAAAAGCATATGGGAGGTCAGTATGGAAACCTATTTTCCCTGTGTAAAAGTAGCAAGGTACGGAATAGATGTCTACTCGGGGATACTAGAAAAAAGGACTGTCGTCAAGTGAACAAGCGAGCTGATTGTTTATCAAATTCGGAAAGCAGGGGGTTTTATAAAATAGATTGGGAGCTTAAGAACGAGAGTACGAGAGAAACGCAGAGAACGTTACGGAGAGAGATATTTGCAAACGAGAGACCCTCAAATGGTGGACTAAACGTCGACCATTATTGTTGCGCAGCCGAGCCAGTCAGCCGAAAAGCTATAAAGATAAATCTGATGCTTTAGCGAGACACCAAACTCGCGAAATGTTATTAATCGCATGAAAGAGCAATTCTTTGGGCCGCCATACTGGGAGAGTTGGGAGATAAGATAGGAAAGATACGATAAGACATTTTTATACATGGCCCTAAGAAGTGGTTTTTATTTTCGTTGAGCATCCATAATGTGCGACCTGAACAGTGAAACTTCATAATTTGAATATTATGATAATAGGGTTCTTCATACATTTTTATTTCATTTATTAAAGCTCTTTTTATCCTTTCTTCTTATTCTTTTCTTATTTAATCCAAACTTCTCTCATTCATTCATCATCACGATTCCCATCTTTTTCTTTTATTTAATTCTTTCTTTGTTTATTCTTTTTCTTTTTTCATTCATTCATTCTTCTTCCCGTTCTTTCTTTCTTTCTTTAGTACTTTTTTTCTTCTCCTTACCTTTTTTGAATGCTACATTTCTTTCTTTTTGTCTTTTTTATTTCATTCACTCATTTTTCTTTCCGTTCTTTTCTTCCATTAGCTTCATTCTTTCTTTTTTCTTTCTTTCTTTCCTTCTTTCTTTCTTTTTTGAGCACTTTTTCTTCTTCTTATCTTTTTTAAATTTTACATTTCTTCTCTCTCTCTCTCTCTCTCTCTCTCTCTCTCTCTCTCTCTCTCTCTCTCTCTCTCTCTCTCCTAGTGCATTTTTCTTTCATTTCTTCAAAAAATGATTGTCGAAAATATAACTGCGATTATAATTAAACATTTACAAATGAATCAAATTCCGGCATTAAATACGCCATGAAAGGCTGATATGCCGTTAAATAGACTAAATCAAACCAAACTGACGTTTTTCTTACACTGATCGTTGAGAGTGAGCAAAAACAGACGCTCGTGGTGTAATAACAGATGAACACGAGTTAAAACCCTTGACGAAGCTGTTTGTATTTCATATTGCGCTAATACTTTTGGGAAAGGTGTAACTCCAACTATTCTCACTCCAGCTGTGGGTAAATAGTAGGGCAGACTGGGTTCTTCAATCTTAGTATGGCAACCGGTCTTGAGAAAGGTTCCGCTTAAAATTTATCCTTGTGTCACACAATGCTCTTACAGATGGATTGGTCTGCACATACTGATAAAATCACACTGAGTATGTATTTACCTAACACTCCGCCACTGACAGAGTTTTCTTTCTCCCAGATTGGTTACTTAACCAAGGCTAAAGAACTTAGTAAGTAAGTAAAGTTGGCGACCTTAGTCGAGGGTGACCTGAAGACTCCCTTTTCGATAGCTACTACACTAAGGTGTAGGGGAGGGCGCTACTCCTTTCCCTGGATTGCTCCACTTTACCCTCGATACGTACCTTATATTGTTGAGTGTTAAGCAAGGAGGCATCAAGTACCATTTTTGAGTCTTTGGTATGACTCGACCTGGGGTTGAATCCAGGCCGTTGGCGAACCCTCTAACCATCATGCCAATGTCCAGTACTTCTAAAGAACTTAGTCTGCCCAAATATTTTCCAATATTTGGAGAATGAGCCGGGCATTTATGCGAACTGTAGCATAAATAATCTCGTCTAAGATTTGAACTCTGTAATTGTGTCCGTTAAGCAGTTCTGCTATTTAACTCATAGCCGGTGGAGGGGGAAATGAGAAGTCCGTACTTTACCCAGGGGTATTAGTTCGAAAGTGACTATAATAACGCAACTGGGGTCTGAACACACTTACTTTCAGGCCTGCAGTCAAGTACTTGAGCTATTACACCGTCGTGAATTCCACCTAAGTTTAGTGAATATAGTAAACAAAGAATACATGAAGTATGACCACACAGAATAGAAGTAATTTGGAAACCAGCCCAGTCGGCTGGAGCTGTAGAATACACTGACTGCATCTTTGCAGAGGAGTAAGATCCCCCTCCAACGAGTGTCCTGGATATGACATTAAACGATCTGATGGTGAGGCTCCAGCTCTGGAGCTTCGGGGAATGTGAAGAACCCCTCCATTGCCATAGCTCCTAAGTTCACTCTGACCCGGAGTAGTAGCACCTGATAGTGTCCTATCTATGGGTCAAATAGAAATGCTTGACATTTAAACAGTGCAAACAGATGACTTACGTTAAATCGCATTGTTAGAAATAGAACTTTGACTATTTAACTGTGAATATAGAAATGACTGATGTTTAATTGAATTGTTAGGGACAGCAATACTAAGAAACATTTAACTGTGTGATAATGAAAGAGTAATGTTGAATAGAATTATAAGTGTTGATTAGCAATACTTGACACTCTTAAACTGTGAACCTAAATTGTTCATGTTACATAGCGATGCTAGAAACCATTTAACTGTGTGCAAATAACACTCTTTATGTTAGATAGTAATATTTGAAACCATTTAAGTAAGTTCAAACAAATGAAATCATTAATATTGAATAGAATTATGAGTGCTGGATAACAGTAATTGAAACCATTTAACTGTGTTGAAACGATAACAATACTTGTGTGTTAAAAATAGTTCTAACCCATTTAAAAATGAAACTATTTACAAACAGTATGCAAACAAATGACATGTTAAATTGTGACTGTTATATAGCAATACTTGAAACCATTAAACTTGGTGCCAACAAATGATTAAGAGTAAATACTTGGAACCTTTTAACTGTATGCAATAACATGAGCACAGGTTTGTTTAAAAATGTCTTTACAAAATGTCTTTAATACATATGTATAAACAGGATTTGGCATCAAATAATCAACACTGGTTGATATGTCATAAAAGCCACAAAACCAAACCTAATTTGGAAACTAATAATATTTCACAATACAAAACAAACTTTATAAAATGGACACAAAGAACTTCTATGAGCAGCAGCATACAAACGGGTAGCGAGCTTTTTCTCTAACTGTAAAAACATCTTACCAAAGAGAAAATAGGTAACTCTTCAATCTATCAGTAAAACGAGATACCGTATATATACAAGGATCATTAAATAAGTTTCCAGATTTTTTTCATATGGGCACTTTTATTGAAAGTACACATATGAAACTCTAGTCCCCATCGAAGTAATCCCCTCCGGCTGCAATGCACTTGTTGTACCGTTCCAACAACTTCTGGAAGGCCCGATGGAAGTCCTCTTGTGTGAGCATGTCAATGACCTTTGTCACACCCCCTTCATCTCAATTGTCTCATAACGACAGCCTCTGAGTTTAGGGAATAACCAAAAGTCTCAGGGAGCAAGGTCTGGACTATAGGGAGGGTGAGGAACTGTTTTGATGTCCATCTTGGTCAAATAGTCTGTGACAAGGATGGAGTTGTGGACTGGTGCATTGTCCTGGTTGAAATGCTACTGACCCGATTTGAAGAGTGCTGGCCTCTTCCCAAGGAATCTCTTCCTGAACTCGCTTAAACCTTCAACATAATAACCCTAACCCTAACCCTTTGGCCAATCAACTCTGGTGTATTGACTTCATTACTCCTCCCAAACCCCTCATCATACCTCACAGACTCCCTGCCTTCCTTGAATCTCTTATGCCACTCAATTACTGATGCTCGATTAATGCAAGATTGTCGAAAAACAGTCTGAAGCATTCCATACGTTTCTGTGGCATTTTTTCAAGTTTAAAACAGAATTGTATTGCATATCGTTCTTCTAAAGTGTCCTCACGTCCAGATTGCATATTTGAAATTCACCAGCTGTGACAATCAGGCTTTAGCAGGGTGTATTCCAATTGCTACTGTAGCAGTTCATTTGAACCTGAAATCATAAACATTGGTCAGTCGTCTCATAAGATGTATAGTAATAACATAGTGAATTTTCAAGAGTCTACAACAATTTTAAATGCCTATACAAAAAAGTGTGGAAACTTATTGAATGCACACCATGTGTGTGTGGGGGGGGAGAGAGAAACAAAAGTGATGGGACAGATACGAATATTTATTTTGTGTTATTTATTTTTTATCACTCTCAAATAGTTTCAAACTTAGGTCATCATCAAGAGAAAAGTTTCTGAGAAAAAACTTTATTTTATAAAGTTTGGAAAATAGTTTTTAAAAGAGTAGATATATTATAAGAGAATCTAGGAAATATGAACAAGTAACATAGTATATCCTTTCGTTGAATGAAAATTATTTTCTAGCATCAAGATGTCTACCTTTATATAATCTCTGTGGACACTTGGCACAGTGCTCTCCATTTGGGAGATATATGTTAAGCATACCCAGGTATATATATATAGTCATCCACAGACAGACTGTTTCGTTCTATCAGAACTCTTCAGTGTGGCTAACGGGCTTCGATCCCGGCTCGGAGCCGGGATCGAAGCCCGTCCAACTTTACGCTAGACTGTGATTCAGACCACTCGTCCACCAAGCGGACCACGTTGGCTAAGGGAATTTTAAGGTATTTTTATTTTTAGAAACAGCAGCCTTTGTTTACATTTTTTTTTTTTTTTGGCCCGTCAAAAATGAAGCTATTATTTCTGTTTGTATTCTTGATGTAGCTAATGAGTTGACATGCCGACAAAGCAACTAACCAGCCAATTCCCCCTATCGGAGAGGCCTAGAATACGCCTACTACAAGGATTCTCCTGAGTATGGCCCAAAAATGCATCCGGTGGTGAGGCTCCAGTTCTGAATCTCTGGAGAGAGTGATCACTTCGTTGCCATTATTCCCTGATCTACACAGACCCGGATTGGAAGTACACTTTAGTGTCCCATCTGTGGCTCAAATAGATCTGCTTAAAAGAAATATTCCTATATTCGTATGCCAAAAAAGTCTTAAGAAACAACAATACAAGAAACGTAAATATGAGCGTACAATGAACGCAATTTCCTCATTTCTGGCATAAAATAGCATTAAACGGGTTGACATACTGTTAAAATTAATCTGAGTCAATCTGAAAGTACCTGTTAGGGCACCATCAATAAATCTGCTTGAGATAGTGCAATGTTTGCCTTTTTAAAATGATTGTGAAGATACATTTCAGGACCGTATAGAATTGGAGACCATAATTATGTGAAACTACCTTCGGCATACCATAACTCAGCAAGAGTTGACATACAGCAAAACTAAGCAAAAACAACCAACAACCTCTCTTATTTGTCAATCCTGCATTTGTAACCACTGTACTACCCCAGCAAATACGTACCTCCCAAAATGTTGATACTGTTGTCTATCTATAATGAATAAGCATGGTGTGCAGTCAACCTTCTCACACAAGGAAACAGTGTGCAATCGTTTCATTTGTATGTCGGTCCGCCCGACCAAACAATACGATCCGATCGTTTTTCCCGCGTTGTGGCGGCCATTTTGTATCAGACCTATAGGCGGCTCTGGGGAACGATGGTCAGCGAGCAGTCGCCAAACCGCTGCGACATAAAATTCAAATGTATTGTCCGCTTCGTTGACTACCTAATGGCCGACAGTCGGCGGGGGTTAGGTTGGTTAGAAGGGCCTTGGGAGACCAGGGAGAAGAAAGAGGGACAGACCTAAGAAAAGGAAAAGAAACGAAAAACAAAACTAAAGGAAACTTGGCGAGAAAAGTGAAGGCGCAGTTTGGTGCAGTGAAGAGCTTCTCAGTCATAAAAGCGGTGAGTAGAACGCGGGGAAAACTGAACGTAAATGTCCAAGTGGTGTAGAACGTTTACCTTCTCCCAACCGACACTGACCATTTCAGATTTTGAGATCATGTAACCAGCTTTTACTGTCGGCGTCCCGTGGCGCTTATATATTGAAGAGGAACTTGTTGGAGGATTTCGGTTGACATATAATACGAAACATCAGGGTTTGGGGAGCGAGGAAAGGGGAAGTACAAGAGTGGCGATAAGATTCCCTCATAAACATTAGATCCTCCTCTCAACTCGAACCCTTCACCTCTTTTCAACCTTAACTACGGTTTTCTACTCATTCGTTTTCTCTCATTCTCACTATCAACTCTCTCTCTCTCTCTCTCTCTCTCTCTCTCTCTCTTTCTTGCATATAAACAATTTATCTGTCTTTCTAATACAATTTCTCTCTCTCTCTCTCTCTCTCTCTCTCTCTCTCACACACACACACACACACACACACCTTCTTTTTCTCTCAGTATAATATTTTTTAAAGCTTCGTTTTGTTTTTCTTCTTTTTTATTATTGCTGTTTTTTTCCTTCCAGCCTTTCTTATTCTCTCTACACATATTATTCTCTTTATCTTTCTCTATTCCAACTCCTACTCTTTTTCTTTTTCTTTTTTTTTTTTTTCAACTCATTATATGGTTTCAATGATAATTTTCAAAACAAATGTAACTTTAAGTAACTTTTTAATGCAAAGAATGTGTACATAGTTACATGATTTTAAGTATTCCGATCTAATACTAATAATTTTCCCGAAATTATATGGTTTCATGTAACTATTCCTATTTGCTAATAATCATTTGGTTGCATGCATTTATATGGTATCACGTATTCCTATCTAATACGAATAATTTCAAAACAAATCTTTATGATCCATTGATAAGACTCTAACAGATACTACCACTCAGTCAGGGTGGATCTGTAAGTAATTAAAAAGTGACTCCATATTTCCCATAGCTCCAGAATTGGGGCCTCACGACCAGATGCAATATAATGTCATACTCAAGACACACTTTTTCCTTCTTTTTTTAAATTATATCCTCACGGAGGCCTTCAAAAAACTATGAGAAACTGATTTTTTTAAAGTTACAGGCAAGACCTCAACTCTTTTTGTGTAGCTTACTTCTGTATGACGGCTGCTCTACTACTTGAGCCGGCAGAGCTAACAGTTACTTAAGATCAAATATAAACATATTGACTTAATTTTTTGGTTTTACATATATTGGCACTATTTATAAGGTTTCGTTTTATTTAGTTACTTTGTTAGACATATCAACTCCTTAATTAATATATTTGCAAATGCTTAATTGTAATCATAGCTATATTTTCAATGTTCCATTGCTCTTTCTTTTTATTTGTCGATGATAACACTGATTTGCAATGGGGATAGGTATTTTTGTTAATTTGGGTGTACTGAATTCAAATTTATAAATAGTTTTGCTCTCTTACCTCTAGTTTTCTGGCTTTTAAATAGTATCCTTTTAGTATAAACAGAGAATATATGTGCATATTTCAAGAGTTGCAGCAGCTTATAACAGATAAAACAGGATAGATAAAGAACACTGATTGAATCAATATACTTGGATGACACAATTACACAATTCATAGTACCACAGACAGTCAAAAGTGTGTTTTCTTAGAAGATCTGGTGTATTTTGCCTCCGGGATGTCACTCAAGAGCATCCAGCAGAAGTCTCCCATCATGCCGGGGTTCCATTTGCCTTGATAGTTGCTCTCCATCTTCATAATGTCTTGGTGGAATCTTTCTCCATGCTCATCACTCACCGTTCCAAGGTTTGGCGGGAAGAAATTGAGGTGGGAATGGAGAAAATGAATCTTGAGTGACATTCGGCACCCCATATCCTCGTCAGACTTTAGCAACTTCTCAATACAGGGTTGGTAATCTGGTACGCATGTGTTACCAAGGAAGCCACTACAGACTGACTTGAATGCTTCCCATGCTCTCAGTTCCTTTAAGAAGCTCCTCAAAATCAATATCCTTCTCCACCTCTCGGATCTGAGGTCCGACAAAGATGCCCTCTTTGAGCTTAGCAGCACTAAGACCTGGGAACACAGTAGACAAGTGTTGGAAGGCAGCACCATTTTGTGCAACGCCTTCACGAAATTCTTCATCAAACCAAGCTTGATGGGAAGAGGAGGAAGAAGCACCTTATTCATGTCCACCAGAGGATTCTCCTTAAGGCTGTGTTCGCCAGGAACAAAAGTGCTTCTAGACCCCCAGTCTTTCTGCTTGTAATGCTGGGATACAGCTCGACTATCCCAGAGACAGAGAAAACAACAGTACTTTGTGAAGCCCGCTTGCATACCCATAAGAAGACCAATGACCTTGAGGTCCCCACACAGAATCCATTGGTACTCGCTGTACTTAATAGCTTTAAAAGAAGCTCCATATTGTCATAGGACTCCTTTAGATTGACAGAGTGTGCAATGGGAATGCTGGGATATTTATTCCCGTTGTGCAGAAGAACACCCTTGAGACTTCGCCTGGAAGAGTCTTTGAAAAGACGCTAGTCTGACGGATTATGTGGCAAACCAAGGGACGTAAACAAGCCAGGTATGTTTGTGCAGTAGCACAACTTGTTTTCCATGTCAAAAAAGGAAGCAAGATCTTTGTTCCGATTCCTGAAACTGGTGATCCTTACATATTCCTGGACTAGGTTCCACTGTTTAAGCCGAGAAGCCAAGAGTACTGACTGCTGTTTTGACAGATACAAATCACGAGCAAGATCATTTAGGTCTTCTTGCGTGATTCAGTGTGGCTCATTGCCACTTGTTCCTGAATATGTAGACTCAATATCTTCCAAAGATATTGACTCGGCAGAATCCTCCCTTGAAGGCACTTCTTCATCTGATGAGGAAAGAAGATCCTTATTTACTGGAGGTGTGGGTACAGGAAGATCATCTGAATGGGGAACGGGTCTCATAGCAAATCGAAGGTTTGGATATTTGATCTTTTTCCTAGAAGATGCATTGAAACCATTTATATTAGTTAAACAAAAATAACAATCAACGGGTATTTTTGTGCTTGCTTCAATTTCTTTGTAAACCAGTGTTATTTGTTTGTACACAGTTATATCACGTATACTTATACAAATAATTTGAACACAGTTGTATGGTGTCAAATATTCCTATCTAATACCAATAATTTATACACAATTATATGCGCAGCATACAATTGATACATTCTAGGCTCCACTGACAAGGCAAATGGTAAACTGAAGAAAGGAATAACGGTATAAATAGGAAATAATGTATGGACTAACATTAGTTTAACTGTATTGACATTCACAAATAACCATCTGAAATATATTTTTGCGAATTTTGGTGACTGATAATCAGTGCTTTTTTTTTCTTTTTTTTTTACTTTCTCTCTCGCCATTTGGGCAAACGATAACAAAGGAAAAATCCTGAGAAAAAATCAGGAAAAAATCACGAAGCAAAAGAATGAAGAAATGAACAATATAACGACAAATAAAAAAAAACTGTTTGTGATTTACATTTGGTAATTTTGGGTTACAGATGAAATCACGTAGACTGATAAATATAAAAAATAATATAAAATAGTGAAGAAATGTGCTGAATGATAATATTGAAATAGCATTTTTGTCTCACTTTACATGAACAAGGTTCAACTTCAAAGAGAAAATATTTGCCTATTTAACTCCAATGATTTTAAAATATTATATTATATTATATTATATTATATAAACGCGTTAAAAAAACCGCTGTACAGTCTTCCTGTCAGTGGGGCTTAGAACAGATTGACAGTATCCCACCACCACCACCATGTGGCGTCCTGCGTATGAAATTAAATTGCATCTGATGTTGAGGCTCCAAGGTATAATACCTCTTCATTGCTATCATTCCCTGATCCATTCTAACCAGAAGTAGTAGTACCTGTTAGGGTCCCATCTATGGGTCAAATTGATATGTTTAAAAAACCATTCGGATTCAATAGGGCACGTGCTCACACACACACACACACATGTGCACACACTCATATATACACTCGTATATACAGACATATACATATATATGCACATACATGTGTGTGTGTGTGTGTGTGTGTGTGTGTGTGAAGAGTCATAAGAAAATTAAATTAAAAGCGAATGATAAAATATAAAATTCATTTCAAATTTAGTTTTTATCAACAAGTTTTGCTTTTTTTAGAAATAAAATATGCAAATTTTTGAAAGTAAAATATGCAAATGACCTCATTCTATTCCGACATCTTTCCAATCATTTTCTATGTATATCGCGTCCGACTCGGAAAATTACTTGTGGCTAAGATATGTCGTTGTTTTGACGACAGCTATATGGGAAAATCGAACCTAGACAGATATCGAGAGATTCTATCATGATAAAAACTCTTTCATAAAAAATTTAATGCAATTTTATAAACTAACAAATGAATAATCAAATTTAATAAAATTTAGTAAAAACAATGAATATTTAGAGACAAAATAAAAGAGCAAATTATATGCTCAATTAAATAAAATGCCCTGAGTATGACACTAAATTGCTCCATTTTACAAGCTTTTCCAAGTTTGAATTTAATGGAATCTGGGTTTAGCCATGTGCATTATTTACCAAGCAAACAGCGAAGCTCTTAGAACATAGAATGTGTTGTTTTGTAATTTAATATTCAATGGATTTATTAGGGGGTGAAGAGAAATTGAATTTTTTTACAAGGGGTGCATTAAGTAATAATTTTGAGAAGCTGTGGTCTAGAGTATTTTCATGAGTGTAATTCTTTATTGTTTCAAATTAAAAAGTCTAATGTTAAGAATACTAGCGAGTAAATCAACAAGGTTGTTTAATTATAATTCATTTTTACAACTATTCTATACAAATATACTATACATCGCATCTAGTCCCACTTTGGATAAAATTGGTTCTGTAAAAATAAGAAACCCTATAGCATAGAATAAGCATCTACATCGGTTAGGAGGTTAAGACTTGAATGTGAAAAAATCTCCCCTCAATGTATTTCTTATTCTTTTTTTTTTTCTTTTTTTCTAAACAATTTCTATTTTATACTCAGTGAAAGTGAGCGATTGTGATACCAAACTGAAAATGTTTTCTTTTTCATTTTTTAGAAAAAAGTATATTTGTTATATAATTGCAGAAGGATTTTTTTTTATATTATCATTTTTCGTTGGTTATATCTTATCATTCTGTTTGGTTAGGCTTAGAACTGTTCGGCTTAGTGCACGTGCAGGTGCACACATTGAATGCAGGTGTTCACGCTCGCGCACGGAGGATGTGACAATCACAAATGTCATAATAAAAACCCCAGATAGGAAATGAACTGGGGTCTGAATGACGTCATGCCCGGAAGCGATGGGCTGAGAATTTTGGTGATTTTTTAGAAAAAGCAGTTAGTTGAGGTCTGACGCTGGACGAAGTGAGTTGAGATTTGTCTCTGGGCGAGGCTAGTTGATTTTTGAGCCTGGGCGAGGCCAGTCCAGTTGGGACTACGGGATGCGCCGCGCGTTTGTTGGGTCAGATGGAACAGTCAGCATAGTAAAAATTGTGTCTCTCTCTCTCCTCGTGTCGAAAACCTAAAAGTCAAGAAGGTAATAAAAGTTTCGTACCTGAACTAAAGAAAGTCGTCAGTGTTTCGGGATTCCCTTTGCATATGTATATGTTACATATTGATTACTATTTATTACGCACCAGAGAATCCAATTTTCAAAAGTGTGAGTCCTTATTTTGGGGAGTACTTATGAGATGGGGTTCAATTCGCCATGTAAACGTCTCGTAAAATGGGGGTGCTTATTTTGGGGAATACTTATGAGATGCTGTTCAATTCGCCATGTAAACGTCTCGTAAAATGGGGGATGCTTATTTTGGGGAGTACTTAAGAGATGGGGTTCAATTCGCCATGTAAACGTCTCGTAAAATGGGGGGTGCTTATTTTGGGGAGTACTTATGAGATGGGGTTCAATTCGCCATGTAAACGTCTCGTAAAATGGGGGGTACTTATTTTGGGGAGTACTTATGAGATGGGGTTCAATTCGCCATGTAAACGTCTCGTAAAATGGGGGGGGTGCTTATTTTGGAGAGTACTTATGAGATGGGGTTCAATTCGCCATGTACACGTCTCGTAAAATGGGGGTGCTTATTTTGGGGAATACTTATGAGATGGGGTTCAATTCGCCATGTAAACGTCTCGTAAAATGGGAATGCTTATTTTGGGGAGTACTTATGAGATGGGGTTCAATTCGCCATGTAAACGTCTCGTAAAATGGGGGGTGCTTATTTTGGGGAGTACTTATAAGATGGGGTTCAATTCGCCATGTAAACGTCTCGTAAAATGGGGGGTACTTATTTTGGGGAGTACTTATGAGATGGGGTTCAATTCGCCATGTAAACGTCTCGTAAAATGGGGGGTTCTTATTTTGGAGAGTACTTATGAGATGGGATTCAATTCGCCATGTAAACGTCTCGTAAAATGGGGGTGCTTATTTTGGAGAGTACTTATGAGATGGGGTTCAATTCGCCATGTAAACGTCTCGTAAAATGGGGGTGCTTATTTTGGGGAATACTTATGAGATGCGGTTCAATTCGCCGTGTAAACGTCTCGTAAAATGGGGGGTGCTTATTTTGGGGAGTACTTATGAGATGGGGTTCAATTCGCCATGTAAACGTCTCGTAAAATGGGGGTGCTTATTTTGGGGAATACTTATGAGATGCGGTTCAATTCGCCATGTAAACGTCTCGTAAAATGGGGGTGCTTATTTTGGGGAGTACTTAAGAGATAGGGTTCAGTTGGCCTTATAAACGTCTCATAGAATGCCCTCTGATTGGTGTTTATCAAAAATATCAATTCTTATATTTCCATTGTAAAATTCTAAATACAAGCCCCAAGAATCAACTTGTTGGAGTGACTGATAAATGGAAATATAATAGTATTTTTCTCGAAAAAAAAAAAGATAATTGTAAATGAGAAGATATGTGATTGTGGCAAATAAATGGGTTTACAAAGCTCTTCATCTGCAAAGGACTAAGTAAAATGGCGATGCCGAACATTTTGGTAAGAAGGTGTACATTTATGTATTGACCCACAGAGCAGTGAACCATTCAAAAAATTTTGTTGACTTAGACACAGGGGTGTGTACTGATCGTGTCGAAGACTACTGGTCCCGAATTAAAAGAAGGATTACATGAATTAATCAGTGGGTGACTTGAAATCGTCCCACATTGACAAGATAATATATACGAACGCATACAATCTTACGAGAGTGGCCCTTAAAAAACTTTGAGACATTGACCAATATTACGGAAATCTACCAACATTGATTCTTTAAAAGAATATCTCATTTACTTTTTGAAATCCTATTTTTCCTTTTCAGATATTTCAAATATCCACAATCAAACATCAACATTATTCCTCTACCCCAAAAGAAAATATATATGACAATTATTTCTACATTCTTCCTCTTTGAAGACATTAATCTATGTATGGTTTATTTTTATTTATTATATCTTGACATTTTCTTGCAATAAAGTTGTTCTAACTTTTCTTTTTTACATTTTCTCTTTTGGTAATTCTCTCTCATAATCAAAAATATCAAGTTTCATATAACAATACTGCCTCTAAAATATTTATTATTGTCGAAGTCTACTGACTTGAATCAAAAGAAAGAGTTAGGTTTAGGGTTAGTTCTTTAAAAAGGTTCCAAAAATAGCGAAAATCTTTGCAGTATTTGCAATGACTTCGCAACAGCCTGGAAACAGCAGAGTTGATATTTTCAATAATCACCGATCGTAATGCATTTTACAAGATATTTACATGACGAATTAAACACCCGTCATAAGTCCCCTAAAATAAGAAAATGAGTGTGTGTGTGTGTATATGTGTGTGTGTGTGTGTGTGTGCGCACGCGCGTGTGCGCATTGTATCACTGCATAGCGTACAAACACATTTATATATAACGAGATAATTATGTATGTGTTATGCACAAACAAGAAAAAAACGTTGTGCTATTCCACCTGTGCGTGCTTAAATACACACACACACACATAGACACACGCATATATATATATATATATACACATATAAACTCACACACACGCGCACACACACACACACACACACACACACACACACATATATATATATATATATATACATGGAAGTACACTTAATCTAATTTTCTCAATATATCTTACTCAGTAAATAAAACAAAACCAATGTAGATGTTGGTTAAGAATTATAGTTTTATGGTGTTCAAGAAATGAACAATTCAACCCAATCTCATATAACCCAAACCCTCAGTTTATCACAGTAAAAGATAAAAATAAAAAAGGAAAACCAATAACGGGAGAGAAACAAAAAAATTAGCCACGAAAAACAACAAAAAAAGAAATCGAAAAAAAAGGAGTGAGGCAAATGAGCAAATTCGAAAACGGAATTGGAAATTGGTAAAAATATCGGAATGAAGCCTGACGCCATCAGTATCCAGGCGGATAAACACATCATCTCCGTCGGATGCACACTTGTCACCCGCCTTCATCTTTTTGGGACGATGACCTGTCAAAGTAAGATGTGTCTCTATAGGGTTCTTCATGAATATTGTTATTTAGACGCGACCTCGTTTACGCCATTTTCCACTTTACTCTTTGCTCTTTGATTTCTCTCGGTTTTTTTTGGGGGGGGGCTCTTCATTGCGTTTTTCTCAATTTTTCTGTATCTCCCTTAGATTTGTATGTCTCATTCTCTTCATATCTATCTATCTATCTATCTATCTATCTATCTATCTATTACTCTCACTTTCTCCTCTCTGTATCTTCTCTCTCTCTCTCTCTCTCTCTCTCTCTCTCTCTCTCTTTCTTTCCTCATATGCACGCTCACATATGTTATTCTATACTCTCTCAATACACACATACACCAACATTCCACACTCACACCTATACATATAGGAACTATTCTTATCTTTCTCTTTATATCTGTCAATCTTAACTTTTTTATTTAGCTATCTCAGTCATTTTTATTTGTCTCATTCTTTTCATATCTTTCAATCTTAGTCTTTTCATATATATATATATATATGTGTGTGTGTGTGTGTGTGTGTGTGTGTGTGTGTGTGTGTGTGTGTGTGTGTGTGTGTGTAATTATACTCACCGTTACATAAAATCTAAAATGACGATAAAACTGGTAAAATTATGATAGTGCTCAACAAAAGTTGAAATAAGACGAAAGCACCGAGCAAATAACAATAATCATCGTCGTGATGATAGCACAGAGTTCCCTGCTTCTCCCTCTTTCCATCTGTCCCTATCGTCCATTCCTCTAAGTAGGTCTTCTAAACTGCATCCAGTGTCTGCACAGAGCTGATGTATGTAAGTTCTTGCTGGTCGACCAACACTAGCACGTTGATGTGTAGGTCGCTTATCAATTCATCCTTACTTCTCCAACAGCATGTCTTGTTCATTTTACTTGGACGGTTTTTGAGATAGGAGGTAAGTGGCCGTACATTTGCTGTTTTGAAGGTGTGTTGCTTCAAATATTTGTTCAAAATTTTAAGATATAAAACAAATTACGACCCCGAGTCGATTTTTATTTACTTTTAACTGTATATATACGTATATATGAAGATTATTGTATGGAAAAATATACATACGTGCGTATGTGTGTGTGTGTGTGTGTGTGTGTGTGTGTGTGCCTATTTTATATATCTCACTCTTTACTTCTATCTTTTTATATCTCTTTCTGTCTACCTCTCTTTTATCTAGCTATTCCAGTCCTTTAAAAATAATCTGTCATATTTTATCATTTTATCTTGGCTTTTTCAAAATCTTAACCGCCTGTCTCTGTCTCTGTCTGTCGGTCTCTCTCTCTCTCTCTCTCTCTCTCTCTCTCTCTCTCTCTCTCTCTCTCTCTACACACACACACACATATATATATATATATATATATATATATATATATATATATCAGTCTTCTATCATATGTCTTCTACCTCTCATTTCATATCTGTTCTTCCATATTTTTCGCTATTTCATTCTCATTTTATCTATCTTTCTGACTCCCTCCATTATAGTCCATAAATAATCATATTTCTAATTGTTATGCTTTTAATAAAGAAATTAGAAATCAGTATTTTATAATTTTCTGTGGAAGATTATGCAGTCAGTATTATTTTTAGGCATTATAAATGGCCAGAGCTATGTCATCAGCGATGGACGCGGACTACCCTGATGGCATAGCGCTACTGGCAAATACACCCACCAACGCCGAATCCATGCTGCATAGTCTGGAGAAGGCAGCAGGTGACATAGTCCTTCATGTGAATGCAGACAAAACAGAGTACATATGCTTTAATCAAAGAGGAGACTTCTTCACACTAAATGATAGTTCTCTGAAACTAGTGGATAAATTCTCCTACCTCAAGAGCAGCATCTCATCTACGGAAAATGACGTCAATACGTGACTGGCGAAGGCATGGACAGCTATCGATAAGTTATTGGTCATATGGAAGTCAGATCTATCCGATAAAATAAAACGCAATTTTTTCCCAGCAGTGGTCGTATCCATACTACTATATGGATGCACCACCTGGATGCTGACTGAGCGTATAGAGAAAAAGCTAGACGGCAATTGTACAAGAACGCTACGAGCTATATTGAACAAATCCTGGAAGTAACAACTCACAAAACAACAACTGTACGGCCACCTACCTCCCATCTCTAAAACCATCCAAATCAGTTGAACAAGACATACGGGATACTGTTGGAGAAGTAAGGAAGAATTCATGAGCGACTCATATGGACCTCCTCACACGGACGAGCAGGTGTTGAACGACCCGCTAGAACTTATCTACAATAGCTCTGTACAGACACAGGACGTAGTCTGGGGGATCGGCCGAAAGCAATGGACGATAGAGATGGATGGCACGACATGATGATGAGGATATATCGCCAAACTCAAGTTTTTTTTAAAATAATCCATGGTTTTCCGTCATGGAAGAGGAGCGATTTGCGGCAGTGCTTGATGATTCTGATATCATTGTGTGAAACGGGTACATGCTGGGCTGCTAAATCTAGGGCTCTGTCAAGTTTGTGTTCGGTGATGACGGCAAACCATGGATTAAAAAACTTAACCATCTATTCAACGTAACTGTGAGTAGCTTTGATGGCGCGAAGGTGTACGAGCTCGTCGGTGCTCTAATCTGATCCCAACTTTCAAGGATAACACCGACATGGGATTGTACAGAGACGACGGACTTATCATCATTAGAAAGCCAAATGGACCCAAACTAGACAACTATAGAAAGAGAATATCTAATGCCCTGAAACTGCTGGGATTTAAATCCACTCTACACACAAACCTAAAAACAGTAAA
Source organism: Sepioteuthis lessoniana (assembly GCA_963585895.1). Lineage (NCBI taxonomy): Eukaryota > Metazoa > Mollusca > Cephalopoda > Myopsida > Loliginidae > Sepioteuthis > Sepioteuthis lessoniana. The sequence goes on along the minus strand of OY757925.1, from coordinate 26,294,592 downwards.
TTTCTTAGACATAACACTGAACTTAACTAATTGCACATACGGACCTTACAAAAAAGATAACAACACACCAATTTATATACACACATCTTCAAACCACCCACCCTCTATTACAAAACAAATTCCAAAATCCATTAGCCGTAGGCTATCCAGAAACTCCTCCAACGTCAACATTTTTAACAAACATAAACACTTATACGACGATGTATTAAAACACAGTGGTTACAAGCAAGAATTAAAATTCACGCTCCCAAAAGTCAATTCTAAACACAGAAACATTATCTGGTTTAACCCACCTTATAATAAATATATCTCCTCCAATATAGGTAGAGACTTCCTAAATCTAATCTCTAAACACTTGCCAATAATAGCACCCCCCCCCCTAGCCAAAATCTTCAATAAAAACATCAAGATCAGCTACAGTTGCACAAACAACATGGCACAAATAATTTTAAAAAACACAACAAAAAATCGCATCCACCAACAGTACATCACAACAAAAGCACATGCCCCCTACCAAATAAATGCCTATATACAAACATCATATATAAAGCCACAGTAAAAACAAACAACTCCGTCAAACACTACATCGGTGCAACGGAGGGCACCATAAAACAAAGAATCCACAACCATAATCTTTCTTTTAAATATAGAAACTACGCATCCAACACCTCCTTATCCTCGTGCATATGGCAACTAAAAGACGCAAGCATCTCTCCCACAATCACCTGGGAGATACTCAAACAAGCACCTGCCTACAACAAAACATCCAAAAAATGCCTTCTTTGTCTCCACGAAAAATTAACCATCATCACATATCCATCCCAAAACACCCTCCTTAATAAAAAAAATCTGAAATCCTCTCACACCTTCTTTCACACTTCAACCCACTCACACAACCCACCTAATACCTCGTACACATATTTAATGAAAAAAAAAAAACCTAAAGCACCGTAAGTACCATTTTCCTCCTCCTACCATCACACAATACACCCATACGCCTCAACCATTTTAACTTTTAAGTTTTTACGAGCATTAAAATAGATCTCAATGCTCCACATTCACCTTACCAACCAAATTCACTCTAAACTTTTCAACAAAAGTATATGTACCAACCATCAACAAATAATATGGCTATTAAAAAACAACCTCAGCCTTCAAACCCGCTATCTAATCAATTTCTTTAATTTTCAATGACGACACCCAACCCCTAAATCATAATCATCGTCGTACGCAAATACATTATCTATTATTTAAACCCTTCCATTTTATTTTATTTTATTTCATTACACACAAACCACCTATAAGACCCACAATATATAATATTTACGCAATATTTCATTCATTTATTATTAGCATTACAACAATTTATTACGCACATATTTATTATTTAACACTCTTAATATTATTTACCCCTTTATTATTTTATTTTATTGCATACATACCACCTTTGAGATCCATAGTATACAATTCTTACGCTATATCCCATTTAGTTATTATTATCATTATTATTATAATACAATTCCCCCCGTATATATTTACAACACAATATAACCTTACTTATACCCATTGTAACTCTTGCCCACCATACACGTTTACAAATCAGATTCTCACTCATTCCCCACAACTTGCAGCGATGATAATTTGTCCCACTGTGAGCGAAACAAATGTATGCACATTCGTTACCCAAACCTGCTATAACCAACGCTTTAAGTTCCTGGCCTGACTTAACTAAAAAAAAACACGCACACACATACACCCACACACATACTTACAACCACACATAAACGAAATCTTAACGTCTTTTTGTCAGCCTTTTGTCGCATTTTCGATTTTGTCTGTATTTTGTCGCATTTTCGATTTTCAATTTCATTCCATCTTCTTAACTGCCTGATGAATGTTGTTATAAACTTAAACTAAGAAACCTTAGATTGCAGAACAATATTTTCCATGGATTAAATATATATATATATAATATATATTTATTTATTTATTATCATTATTATTATAATAGCTCTATCATAGATATTAAGCACTCTCCATATTATATTGCACTTGGTTCGACACATAACCACATAGTGATTTACTGACGACCAACACTCTCATAATATATATATATATAGGTTATTGTATTTTTTAAATTACAATTCTCTCTCTCTCTCTCTCTCTCTCTCTCTCTCTCTCTCTCTCTCTCTCTCTCTCTCTCTCTCTTCTGTATATATATATATATATATAACAATGGACAATTGTAGAATGTTGATGTTATACTCCTACTTCTCACATTCACAAATCATTTTGTATTCTGACAAAAATTAAGCTTCACAAAATTCTTTTTCAGTGCTCTCTCTCTCTCTCTCTCTCTCTCTCTCTCTCTCTCTCTCTTTTCCCGCCCACTTTTTATCATTCTATCAACGTATAACAACAATAAAACCATACATGTATACTCAAATGACAAATGATAAAACAGATATCGATTTTCCATACCTCCATCGACCCCAAATTATTAATGGTGTCTTTTCCCATCTGTTTATTTTCCTGCCTTGAAAGCCCAGTCAACAATAATTTGTTGAGAACTGAAATAAGATTCATTTTGTCCGCAATTCAATAAACATTTTAGGAATTTGATTTGAAGTTTCCGCTGATTTTTTTTCTTTCCTTTGATTTTAGGTAAATTGTAATAAAAAATATGTTTTACCGAAAAGCTTGAATTTAAGATGTGAAATGACTTTCTCAAAGAAATTAACAGAAAATGATATTCTTTTTCCAGTAGAATAATTGTCAATGTTCATTGAGACACTGAAAACGTTCGGAAACGTTCAAAAGATCAGAACATTTCCTTCAGTATACCGATGCAAGATAGATAGATAGAGAGAGGGGGGAGAGAGAGAGGGAGAGGAATAAGGCGATAGATGGACAGATTTTTGCTTTGAAATTAAAATGTCCTTTATGTTAATTAGATGAAAGCGTAATTATTTGAACAGTTTAGAATTTGAAAACAAATCCAACATTGTTTTAAAATAGTTTTTAATATAATTGTTTTAAAAAATAAGTCTTATACTCTAGCCTCCACTATGGAAATTCCACGGGATACATGCATAATAATTACCGGAATTTATCCGATAAATAACTTTCTGAGATAAATCATTGTTTATTTCTATTTCAAAATCTGATGAATTAATATTATCACCTAGAGCTAACAAGAATAAATGAAATATGAGACAAAGAAGGAATAAAATCTTGAGTTAAAAATCGCTTGAAAATTTACCAAGTAATTAACTCACTTTTGTAGTTGAAAATATTTTTAAAAAGCTTGAAAAAATGGATTGTATATTTTGTCTAGTTAAATGAATAGTTCACTTTTGCAAAAGGATATATCTATTTTATTTCAAATATATGTAAATATATTTATTTTATTTTTCAGAAATTTTTAACCCATAATAATAATAAACAAAATCATCACCTATTAAAAAACAGTCAATTAAAAATATTGAAAATGAATAATAAAACCGTAATGTTTTTCTAATAATTTTCTTCTATTTTTTTGTTTTTTTTTTTATGATCGTTCTTAAACCAAACGATGCAAATTAGGTAACTCCATTATTCAAAAAAATATATTACCTTTGTCAAGTATGTAGGGTCTAGCGGAGCAACGTAGCATAACGGTATCTATCTATCTATCTATCTATCTATCTCAATCTGCTTATTATATATATATATATATATATATATATATATATATATATATATATCAAACAGTTCTCACTTATCTATCCGTCTAGCGCAGTATTCGTATCTATCTATCTATCTATCTATCTATCTGAGTAACAAGCATTCCAAAAACTTGTTTGAGACGGAAATGAGTGGGTATTTTGGTTCTGCACTTTTATATCGAACTCGAATCCAGACATGTATATATATAGAGACAGACAGGTTGAAAGACAGAGATCAATTTTAATTCAATTTTAAAACCAAGCACCTCGTATGGTGTAATTTTTTGTGAACTAGGCTAGCAGCCCATTGCAAGTGAATTCAATTTTCATAAGGTGCATGTTATTACTGGCCTTATGCCAAATGAAGTTAAACTGAATAAACGACTACTTCAATTTTTAAAATGAACATCAGTCGTTGGCGGCATCATAATTCTTCTTAAAAGAATCATCATCAGATGAGAGAACCCTATATTTTGACAATCTATGGGAAAGACGTACACATCTTTTGTTCAAAATAATGTCTCTATCAATTGCATTGGTTTAACGAAATAGTGAAAACTTAACTATTTCATTAATGCGACAAATTTTACAGGAATTTCAATGACTTAGATAGCAAGTGATTATTTTCCTTGATTGCTGTTGTCAAAGTTACCTAAATTGTAGCGAACACTGACAACGAACAAATCACAAATCGGGATACCAAATAAAGGAAAAGAAAATTCAAAGAAATTTCTTATCTTGTAGTATTTCTGAGAATTTTCTTTTTAGAAAATTATGAATTTTGATACAAAAAATCGTTCGGTTTTTCACAATCTGTTTTTTTTTTTTTTATCCAATGCTGTATATGTTCTCTTAGTCGCATGCAGCTTTTATCAAAGAACCGATCACTGTTGACTGACTGAAAACTGCATCTAATTTTAAACATTTTTATTAAGCTATCCCAGTTTCCCCAAGATTGTTTTGTTCTTTTATTTATTTATTTATTTATTTATTTCTGAATTTGTTCTCAAATCATTTTATTTTGTGATGAGATGTTTTACAATAAACCACATATCTTCCAGCCTCTGTTCCTAGATTTTTACCAGTAAGCTATCCAGCTAAGTGCAGACAACATCAAATGAAAAAATAAACGGGGATTAAATCACTTGGACAGATAATTCCTGCTCATAGCTACTTCGTACTTTGAGCCGAATGAAGACTTAGTTTAAGTGTTCAGATTGAGTGAGCAGTTGTCTTTAATCCAAACGCAATCAGCCTGAATGTCTCTGCAAATAAATATTTACACCCAACACATTAATATAATGACGATGAGGCAATCTGATCTAGGGATATGGTCGCTTATGCCTGTAAATATTCTGACCGAGAACGCAAACATGAAAGATGATCGTTGTTAATCTTTTGTGCAAATTTTAAAAAGCGAAAAATGAAAAAGAGGTTTACGTTGCTCTGCATTGGCAGCCATTCTTACAGGCGTCTTCTAGAAAGGTGTAATGTACGGATTTACGGTCCACGCGTGAACAAAACTACCTCAACCGTCAGAGGGCAAAAAAGAAGGTTAATGGGATAATGGATAAGGATGAGCTGCAAACCGTTTCATTGTCGGTGGAATTTATCTTCTGCCATTGGACTTCTGGGCACTGTCTTCGGGAATCGTGCTGTTGAAACCGAAAATCCATTCAGGAAAAGGTTCGATATTAAAAGCTCAAGGAGAAGAGGAATAGGTGAAGGAAGAAGGGTCGGAGGAGGAGAAATGGAAAGAATGACTTATGAAGGAAATAATAATAATAATAATAATAATAATAATAATAATAAAGAAGAAGAAGAAGAAGAAGAAGAAGAAGAAGAAGAAGAAGAAGAAGAAGAAGAAGAAGAAGAAGAAGAAGAAGAAGAAGGTCAATGGCTGAAAGAATAAGAAAGGAATGATGAAAGAACAGAAAAAGTAGATGAAGACGTAGAGGAGAGAGAAGGAGGAAGAAAAAGAAAGGGAAAAACTGAGAAGAAAAAGAGATAATAATAATAATAATAATAATAATAATAATAATAATAATAATAATAATAATAATAATGAGGAAATGGAGATGGATTGACCAAAAGGAAGGAATGGTGAAAGAAGAAGAAGACAGTTTGTAAGCACATGATTTTTTTCAACAAAACGAAAAAGAAATCTTAGTTTGTAGGTTGGTTAGGGAATGCTGAGAAGGAAGCTTAAGGTGCAAACCTTAAAAAATATAAAATAAAGTACAAATATATTGAACATAATGATGAGATATAAAATGGTGACACTAATATTTTGCGCGATTTTTATCCACCATTTTTTTTTCTTTTTGGTTTTTGTTTTTTCGCGCCTTTTTCTGCTATATGATTCGAAGCAACAACGTTCTATTTCCAGCCCATCGCCCTTACTCCAATCTTTCTGACTGGGTTTTTATTACGATTCAAAGCTTTTAATCTGACTTCAATTAACGGCCATTTGTGATCACGTGAGAATCGTGCATTAAAATCGAACATTGGAATGTATCATTCTTGATATTCCTCCTCAATTATAATACCCAACTCTCTTCTCCAATTCATAATCTCCTGTGCTTCTCTCTCTCTCTCTCTCTCTCTCTCACACACACACACACACACACACACGCACACACACACACACACACACACACACAAACACACACTCACACTACCACTCTCCATTCTCAGTCTTGGATTTTTTTTCAATATCTCTCCTTTTTTACAATCATTCTCTCTTTCTCCTTATTTGTCGCTCTCTCTATCTCTATCTCTCACTATCTCTTTCCTATCATTCCCTCTTTTCTTGCTCTCTCTCTCTCTCTCTCTCTCTCTCTCTCTCTTTTCTCTTTCACTGCCTCTGTCTTTCTTTTCTTTTAACTCTCCCTTTCTCTCTTCTCTTTCATTATCACTCTCTCCTCCCTTTCTTTTCTCTTTCACTCTTTCACTTTTCTTTCACTGTCACCCTCTTTCTTCTCTTTTACTATCTCTTTTCCCCTTTACTATCACTCACTGTCTGTCTGTCTTTCAATCTCTTTTCTCCGTACTTTTCTTACTATTCCCTTTCATTTTTTTTTCTGAATTGATTTTGAATTTTCTTCTTATATTTGTTTTTCAACTAATCAACATTTTCCGTTGATTTTACAGTCAAGAAACGTTGTTGAGAAATCGGTTCCCGCAAGATTTTCTAAGTTAAGCAGTGATGTAACAGTTCAATATTTAAATGGGTGACTATTAAATAACAGTTTGGAAACAAGACATCGAGAATTTACTCGGAAAACCTCCGAAAGTTACGCATGAACCAATCACGAAAATTACTAGTAATCAATTATCAATCAAACTAGGACAGTTTAAGCAAGAAGAACTCGACTAAGAAAGATTAAAAATAGGAAAGCAGCAAGGTTTGATGAAATACCTCCAGAAGTATGGAGGACCAGGGAATTCAACGACATACTGCTCAGACACTGTAGTGCCGTTTATAACCAAAACACAATAGACAGATGGACAAAGGGATGCATCTTCCCCTTCCCTAAGAAGAGTGACCTCGGAATAGCCAAGAACTACCGAGGTATAACCCTTACATCCATAGCGGCCAAGATCTACATGCTCTACTACGCAACTGCATTGAACCCAAAATTGAGAAAATACTTAGGAAGAACCAATATGGCTTTCGGAGAAATCGATCCACATCATAAATTTTGTCTATTCATCGAATTCTTGAAGGTGTACGTGCAATTGTAGTCACACACTTAAAAAAGTGTGCAGAATCACCTCGTCAGTGATGTTCTTGGGGTCCTTACAAGTTTCGTGTCTTCCAACATCATACTTGATCTCCCAAGCGACCCTTCCGAAACTATTGTTCCGGCCGGCGATCCTGCAGTAAAATGTTTGCCAAGCACGCAAAATCACACAGTTCCCACCACAAAAAAATTTAAAATGCCACTGCTAATGAGCTTTTAAAATGGAATTGGCCTATGAGAAACGACATGCGTCATTTCCCTCCCAGTTGCGACGAATTATAAAAGTAAACAAAACACTTGTTCGTCTTTTCTCTATATCTTGTATGAGTACACTCACACGCACCGAACCAGGTTGGATCAAGATAACAGGTAAAATCTTACTGAAAAATAGGTCTTTACTAAAAAAAAAAAAAAAAAAAAAAAAAACTCTTTTTTCCTCCCTACCTTCTTTATGACGATAAGTTAAAAAAAAACTTGAGGAATTACTCTACCAGGCAGTCGTAGTAAGACACTGACAGTCATGATACGAGTAGATATAATCTTAGAGGGAAACTGATCGTGATACTCTACGCAATAGAAATTTTGCCTTTTTTCTTTCTTCTTTTTTTTCTTCACTCCACCCCTTTTTTTCTTTTTTGATTTCTTTCTATATGAATCTTTGTACAAATGCTCACATTCGATAATATACAAATATGTACATTGGGGAAAACTACACTTCCCCTACAATTCCTCGCTTCCTAACCCTTTCTATTTACTATCAAATACCTCCACACTCGTTAGTCTGTTGTACTCCATGGTTCTGATTTTTTAATCCATAATCACCTCGACGCTTTTTCGGCGGATTCTGAAATCGTTTTGATGGCCTTTCTCTTTTTTTCTCCTATCATACCTTGACGTAACAATTGTGTTTGTTGACTTCTCCAAGACGCTTGACTCCATACACAGAGGGAAGATGGAGCAAATACTTCTCGCCTATGATCTACCCAAAGAAACCGTCGCAGCCATAATGATTCTATATAAAAACACGAAAGTAAAAGTCCGCTCATCCAATGGAGACTCAGACTACTTCGACATTGTAGCAGGTGTGCTGCAAGGAGACACATTGGCCCCATACCTGTTTACCACCTGCCAAGACAACGTGCTTTGAACGTCTATTGATATAATGAAAGATAACGGTTTCAAGCTGGCAAAGGAAAGAAGCAGAAGATACCCCGCACAAACAATTATGGACATGGACTACGCCGATGACACAGCACCTCTGGCAAATACACCCGCCCAAGCTGAATCCCTGCTACATAGTCTAAAACGAGCAGCCGGTGGTATAGGCCTCCATGTCAACGCAGACAAGACGGAATACATGTGCCTTAATCAAAGAGGTGACATCTCTACACTCAATGGTAGTTCTCTGAAACAAGTGGACAAGTTCACCTACCTTGGAAGTAGTGTCTCATCAACCGAGAAAGACATCAACACGCGACTAGCAAAGACAGCTAATGATATGCTATCGGTCCTATAGAAGTCAGACCGGACCGATGAAATAAAACGTAGTTTTTTTTTCCAAGTAGCGGTAATGTCGATACTGCTATATGGATGCACGACATGAACTCTAACTAAACGTATGGACGAAAAGCTTAATGGCAATTACACAAGAATGCTTCGAGAAATATTGAACGAATCCTGGAGGCAACATCCAACAAAACAGCAACTATACGGCCACCTACCACCCATCACGAAAACTATCCAAGTTAGACGAACCAGACATGTGGGACACTGCTGGAGAAGTAAGGACGAGCTCATAAACGACATACTCCTGTGGACCTCTTCACATGGACGAGCAAAGGCAGGACGACCAGCAAGAACCTGTATACAATAGCCCTGTGCCGATACAAGATGTAACCTAGGAGACCTCTCGGGAGCGATGGACGATAGAGATGGGTGACCAGAGAGGATCAGGGAGATCCGTGCTGGCAGCACGACATGATGATGATGATAATGATGGTAGTGTAAGCAACTTAAGACCTGTGTGCCGGATTATGGATAGCTGAGTAAATAACATGAACTTCTGAAAATTTCAAAGTTAAGCTGCGATGAAACTGCTCAGTATATTCATAGGTGACCACCGTAACAGTAAATAATGTAAACAATTTAAGGCTTGTGTGTCAAACGTAGCAAAACTTAGTGAATTACAATTACTGCTGATAGAACTAGTTCCCACAAGATTGCAGAAGTTAAGCAGCGATTTCACAGTTCAGTATTTAGATGGGTGACCACTTTGTAAAGATAGGTTCTGCAAACAACCTGAGGCCTATGTTCCATACTAAGCAATGCTTAGTAAATAACAATTCTCTCTCTCTATATATATATATATATATATATAATGCCTAAAAGATTCAGAAACTACCGACCCAGTTTTCACCAAACGAATCTTTCGGTTAATTCTGATTAAAGAGGGTTGGCCCAAACAGCATTTTACAATTAAAATGGCCACCAGAAAGAATAAAAACAAATAGTTATTAGATAAAAAAATTATATATATATATATATATTATTTTCATTTTGTAATTATTTGTATATATATATATATATCCTACTAGCATACGGCCTACCTAAAGAAACCGTAGCAGCAATAACGATTCTCTATAGAAACACCAAAGTAAAAGTACGATCACCAGATGGAGACACAGAATACTTCGACATTGTAGCAGGAGTACTACAAGGGGACACGCTAGCTCCATACCTCTTTATCATTTGTCTAGACTACGTACTTAGAACATCGATTGATAAAATCAGAGAGAACGGCTTCGAGCTGACAAAGAAAAGAAGCAGAAGGTACCCGCCAAAACAATTACCGACGCCGACTACGCCGATGGCATAGCGATACTGGCAAATACACCCAACCAAGCCGAAACACTACTGCATAGTTTGGAACGAGCAGCCGCGGGCATAGGCCTCTATGTCAATGCACACAAAACGGAATATATGTGCTATAATCAAAAGGGGGACATCTCCACTCTAGACGGAACCCCTCTTAAACTAGTAGACAAATTCACTTTCCTAGGAAGCAGCGTCTCATCAACCGAAAAGGACATCGACACGAGGTTAACGAAGGCATGGACAGCTATCAATAGGCTATCGATTATATGGAAATCAGACCTAACCGATAAAATGAAACGCAGTTTCTTCCAGGCAGCGGTCACATCGATACTGCAATATGGATGCACTACATGGACTCTAACAAAACGGCTGGAGAAGAAGCTAGACGGCAATTACACAAGAATGCTGCGAGCAATCTTCAACAAGTCCTGGCAGCAACACCCCACAAGACACCAACTGTACGGCCACCTGCCTCCTATCACGAAAACTATTCAAGTTAGACGAACCAGACATGCAGGACACTGCTGGAGAAGCAGGGACGAACTCATAAGTGATGTACTCTTATGGACCCCCACATATGGCCGAGCGAAAGCAGGACGAACAGCACGAACATACATTCAGCAACTATGTGAGGATACGGGATATAGTCCAGAAGACCTGCCAGGTTAACGAAGGCATGGACAGCTATCAATAGGCTATCGATTATATGGAAATCAGACCTAACCGATAAAATGAAACGCAGTTTCTTCCAGGCAGCGGTCACATCGATACTGCAATATGGATGCACTACATGGACTCTAACAAAACGGCTGGAGAAGAAGCTAGACGGCAATTACACAAGAATGCTGCGAGCAATCTTCAACAAGTCCTGGCAGCAACACCCCACAAGACACCAACTGTACGGCCACCTGCCTCCTATCACGAAAACTATTCAAGTTAGACGAACCAGACATGCAGGACACTGCTGGAGAAGCAGGGACGAACTCATAAGTGATGTACTCTTATGGACCCCCACATATGGCCGAGCGAAAGCAGGACGAACAGCACGAACATACATTCAGCAACTATGTGAGGATACGGGATATAGTCCAGAAGACCTGCCAGAGGCGATGAACGATAGGGAAAAGTTGCGAGAGAGGGTCAGGGATATTCGTGCTACCAGCACGACATGATGATGATGATGCTGATATATATATAACTATTTGTTTATATATATATATACATCATCATCATCATATCATGTCACTAGCACGGATTTCCCTGACTCTCCCTCTCCATTCGTCTCTATCGTCCATCTCATTCAGCAGGTCCTCTAGACTTCATTCTGTGTCTGCAGAGAGCTGTTGTAGATAAGTTCTCGCTGAACGTCCATCACCTGCTCGTTTGTGTGAAGGGGTCCACAAGAGAACGTCACTTATGAGTTCATCCTTACTTCTCTATCGGTGTCATTTGTTCGTCTGATTTGGATGGTTTTAGAGATGAGAGGTTGGTGGTCGTATAGCTGTTGTTTTGTGGAATGTTGCTTCCAGGATTTGTTCAATATAGCTCGAAGCATTCTTGTACAATTGCCGTCTATTTTTTTTTTCTATATCCTTAGTCCGCGTCCATGTGGTGCATCCATACTGTAGTATGGACACGACCGCAGCTGGGAAAAAATTGCGTTTTATTTTATCGGATAGATCTAACTTATTACTTATCGATAGCTATTCATGCTTTCGCTAGTTGCATATTGATGTCATTTTCCGAAGATGAGACGCTGCTTCCGAGATTGGTGAATTTGTCCACGAGTTTCAAGGAACCACTTGTTTGAGTGGAGATGTCTCTTGTTTGATTTTGATTATAGAACATGTACTCTGTTTTGTCGGCATTGACATGGAGGCTTATACCGCCTGCTGCCTTCCTCAGGCTATCCAGCAGGTATATATATATATAAAGAAAAAATTCAATTCTTTGGTGTCATTATAAATTTATTTCAGGGCTATGATGACCATCTTCAGTTGCTGAATGAAGATGTTAATTATTACTTCCGGCAAGAAGAGATTTTTTTTAATTAATTTTTTAGATAAAATAATTTTTTTATGTGTTTTAATTTTAAAAAATTTAACGGTGGAAATATCATTGTATATTATAATCAGATATAATGTTTATACATTCCGCTTGAAAAAAAAACGTTACCCCTAATTTAAATATTACTGAAATTTTTTAAAAACCCGTAAATATGGAAAAATTTAATCGTGGCTTGCGACTCAATTAAAATTATAAATAAAATATGAATTCATAATTCCGTTATAATTATTACGTATTATAAATATCAAATGATATTGTCCATATTGTCAGAAAATAATAAATCAATGTTAATATTAATTTACAAAAATTCTATTACTATTATTATGAAACAAAAATTACTTGTTATTTATATTTGGTAGAATTAGCATATCGATTGTTAAGTTAACCGTAATAAGTAAAGGATTAAAATGTAATAGAATTAATGCAACTAATAATTCCTAAATTTAATGTAATTATTAAATTAGAGGGTAGTTTCTTAAATATGGAATAGTTCCTTCTAGTTTAAAGGTTATATTAATGGATTTAAATTTTTTTATCAAATATATATATTAGTTTTTGTTTTATGATCCTTTAAAAAAAAGGAAGTATATTTATATTTTATCTTTTAGACTTAAATGTATTCTTTATTGGAAAATATATATTTTTAGATTATTTTATTATTTAATCCATTTTTAAATTATAGATCAATATTTCAATATATCGATTTAAAATGTAAACTACGTAATTAATAGTAGTTAAATATATCAAATATGATTAATATATAGATAGTTATACTAAGAATTTAATTCTATGTCTACATGTAGTTATCATTTCATTCCTAGTATTTATTAAATTCCTATCTTTATATTTCAATATACATATTTTCTCTTCTTAGCATAAATTACACTTACCATGTAAACTGTTTGTGGAGGAGGATCTTTTAATTATTGTCCAATTCATAAAAGGTGTTAGTCCTAGTTCTTTCGGATACCAGTAATACTTAAGATAGTTTGATTTTTTAATGGTGGGTTTTTGAATGATTGGAGTTGGTTGTAAAGTCTACATTTCCAGTTTAAACTTGTAATACCTATGTATACTTTTTCATTAGTATCATTTTCTTTAGTTGAAATGTTAGCCTGATATACAATATTATTAAAGTTACATTTATTTCCAAGGGGGCATTCATTTTTTATTTCACAATCACATGATTGTTTTGAGTTGTCACTGTTATTCCAGTCTAGTTTATCTATTAATTTTTTGTGATTTTTACACTATTATAATTAGTTTTCAGGGGGTTATCATCATTAAAATGTTTTTTTATTAAACTTAAAGAATATTTCCCTATATTGATATTAGATAGTTTGCAAAGTGGGGATTAGACCAGATAATATTTCTACGTCTATTTTTATTAATATTTTTGTTTAATGCATTATTCATATTTATACTATTATAAGCACAGTGATTTCACAGACTATTTTCCCAATTGTTGTGATGTCTTTTGGCTTCTGAGTACTTAAGTTCATTTTTATAACCACTATTATGTATGGATTCATTATAAGATTCTCAGTGATTATGAAATATTCTTTTTGAAGATGATAATATTTCTATTCTAATATTAATCGCATTGTTAGTTCCCTTTCATCAGTGGTTATATTAATTTTATGTATTAATATTTACATATTTAATTAACAGCTTACAAATGTAAGTAAATCCATTAAATCTTTTAAATACCAATCAAGGTTGCTAAATCTCTAATAAAGAAACTGACAAACTTTTATCTGTCTAATATTCAAATTTATAATATTATTATTAGATTGATTTATAATATGTTATAATATAATGGTAATCCCTACTTAAAACTTACCCATTTTACATTTAAAAAATTGGTATTTTAACTACTTTTCATCTAAATTATACATCAAGGCTAACATAATTTTATAAACTTCGTTACGATTCATAATTATTGTCATATTAATTTAAACTTATTTTCATGTTAAAATTTGAATATTTGTTCATTTCTTTTTTTTAATAGTTGTCAAGTGTAATAATAGTTGTATTTTAATATGTTATTTTTTTCTTCCTGGTATATCTACCATTTTCACTATTTGCTGTCGATGATTTTTTAAATAATTTTCCATTTTATTCGTGAGATTAATCCACGATTTCTTAAACTTCAATAATACTTTGATAGAGTATATTTATTATCTCCATTTGAATCAGACAGCCATCTGATGAGGCAATTCGTAATTTGTAAATTGTCGAAATAAATTTATAATGGCATCTGTTGGGTTTTCTTTGATATTACAAATACATGAGATTTTTTCTATGTATTCTTATATATTAATAGCCATACATCGAGCACTCAGAATTATATGAGACTTCTCATATATTTTATATAAGAATTATTCTATATAAGTAATTTGCTGACTTAAATATATATGAATGATATCTATCAATTTATTTATCTATCTCTGGTCATATCTATCTATCTATCTATCACAGTGAGTTCAAATGTATGCTTCTATGTATCTATTTATCTACGTCCATCCATATCAATCTATCAATCTTAGTTTTTTCATATGTATGTATGCGGATATCTATCTGTCTATCTGTCCATGCATCCTATCGTCAGGGCTAAGAGGACTACACCATCCGCAAAACGATATCCTGGGTATTTTACTAAACAGCATCCGATGATGAAGTTCCAGATTTGGTGCTCTGGGGTGTTTGGAATCACTTTTTCATTGCCATAACTTCCAGAACTGGATTGGTCATATCTACTACGGTCTCATTTATGAGGCAAATACATTTGTTTGTAAATAATCAGCATTAAATAAGAACACTTGAAACCATAGACATATGAGTACACAAACGATTATTATTACAATCAAATAGGATAGACAAGATCCCACAGAAAGTTTTATTGATGCAGACTAAGCAGATGATTTTGCGCTTCTAACAAATGCACTTACTCAAGCCGAATTTCTGCTGCATAGCCTGGAGCAGGCAGCAAGAAGCATTAGTCTCTACGTGACAGCGAATGAAACAGACTTCATGATTTTTGATCAAGATCGTGCTATCTTCTCATTAAATGACAAGCTTCTGCAATTAGTAGACCAGTTCACATACTTCGATCGCAATATTTCATCTGTTTAAAGTGATGTCAACATAAGCATAGGTAAAGCATAGACTGACATTAACATGTCAGAACTACTTTATAGTTGCACCACTTGGACTTTCACGAAACGCTAGTGACTTGAGATCATATAATTATGGAAAAACTATTTGTATTAAGAATAGGTACTTGAAGCTAAAATTGTTTACAAATGTATCTTTTGTTATTAGAAACTAAAAGATTACTTGCAAAAAAGATTCACTTTGGCATTGAATAACCCAATAAAAGTTGAGATGCTGTAAAATTAACTAATCAATCATCCATCTGATTATCTTAGTTTATTCATATGCATCTATCTCAATTTGCTCACATCTATCTATCTATCTATTTCAGTCAGTTCACATCTATCAATCTATTTATTTATCTATCTCTGCTTAATACAAAGATATGGTACAATCGATCGATAGATACGTATTCACAGATAGATATTCACAGTCAATTGATAGATTAGCATACAATATATATATATATATATATATATATATATATATATATATATATATATATATATATATATATATAAGTCTCGAAGAAGGAAAACTCTGAATTTAAACTTGTTCAACTTCGCTTTAAAATGGACCTTGTATTACATCCTGATGATGAGATAGATAGATAGATAGATAGATAGATAGATAGATCACCTCTTGCAACAGTAAAAAATATATATGTATTCTAACAATTTCTCTTGTAATCCTTATTAGTTTATTTTCCAAAGGAGCCCAACCGAAATGTTAACTTGAATTTCCCCCCGGAAACGTTCGGTTCACAATAAAATTATGAGCCATCCTTAGTTGAAAGAAAGTTGCCAGGGATTTTCTCTTTTACTTCTTCAATACTCTTATTTTCTTTCTTAACTTAAAGGTTCCGTGCAGAAAAAGGTTACACCAACGGCATCAGTTGAATTAATTGCAGGGGTTTCAGTAGACAAGCGTCCATAAATCGAAAGGACTTTTGAGTTTTATCACTCCCAGCCCTTCTCATCCTGCTCTTACCGTTTTCTTTTTGTTCCGTATCCACTCACCCCCATTTCCTTGGCTGTCTTTGGAATCGTCCATCATTTGGCTCTGATTAATTCATTTTTGCCGAGACTTCGTCCATTTTTATGGTGGCAGGCGTCAAGCTGGTACCTTATCTCGTCTGTATCGCTTATTCGTTCTTTTTCTTTTTTGGGTATTTAAGTTTATTTATTTATTTCACAGAATCTCACCACCACAGCTTATCGTTTCTGAATATTTTTGCTTTTTTGCCAGACTCCACTTAACTCCGACGACAAACCATCCAATATTTTTTAATGGATTATTGCGCGACTCTGAATATGTGTGCCTTTGTGCGCATGCGTGCGTCTATATATGTGTGTGTTCTTGCATTTTTGAAATTTTTCACTCGATATGTGCGATTTTTTTTTTTTTTTACTTATTTCATTGGATGTATATATACGTGTGCATGAATGTATACGTAGGCGTGTGTGCATACCTGTGAGTATGTATATGTGTGAATGTGTGCGCTAGCATTTTTGAGAGCATCGATGTATGTGCGTGAGTACATTAAGCGTTTGGGTGTGTGTATATATATATATATATATATATAGGGGTGTCTGTATATGTGTTGTTGCATTTTTTTTAAATATGCACAGTATGTGCTTGAGTACATTGTTTTTGTTTATTTCACTTGAAGCATGTTGGAATGTGTATACGTGCGGTTGGTTTTAAACGTGTTGCGTATATACGTGTATATGTGTGTGTTCTTGATTTCCAATAATTTTCTTAATTTACGTGTGTAGTTTCTTTATACATATTTTCCACTAGGCATGTAGGTATATGTATACGTGCGAGCGGCTGGATACGTAAGTGTATTTGTGTATGTGAGTACGTATGGATGTGTATATACATATGTATATGCGTGCTTTTCAATTCAATTTCAGTGTATGACTGGAGTACTCTCTTTATACGTATTTCATTGAGATGATAACAGTGTGTGTGTGTGTGTGTGTGTGTGTGGATGGGTGAGTATTTATAAGTATGTAATTACGTTCATACATTTTAAGAAAATGTCACTGTATGTATTTTCTTTATATTTATTTCCCATTGAGTGTACGTATGTGCATATAAGTGTGTGTGTGTGTGTGTGTGTGCGTTAGTTTGTTTGGGGGAGTGTGCATGTTGTATGTAAGTCTAAAATGTGCGGGTTCTTGCTTTTCTTCATTTTTCCTGGCTGTATGTGAAAACGTAGTTTCTTCTTACTTATTTGACTGAACGTGTGGTATGTGTGTCTGTGTGTGCGTATGTTTTTGTGTATTTACCTAAATCCTACACCACAAAGAAGATCTGACACCAGGTCAAATTTTTAGATGAGTACAGCTAGTTTGAATTCAGAGCTTTCCTAGACTGGTTGCCTTACCAAGGCAAGAGAACCCAGTCTGTCCTACTATTAACCCATAATTGGGAGAAAAACTGGATTTATGCCTTTCCCAAGTAGCGCGAAGAGAAACGCTAACAGCTTCGTCTAGTATTCGAATTCGAGTCGAGGAATCCATTTTCTACAACGATAACCATGATACTAAGTGTGGAGTCCGAAAAAAAAATTGTGAATATGTTTAGTTTTTTACACATATTTACTGTAACCATTTACAGAGCTTAGCTCAGTTTGCTATAAGGCCAGAATTATAAGATGTTCAATGAGAACCAAACTGTCTGCTCATTAACCATTGCACCTCGTGTAGTACCCATTAACTCCAGCTTGATTATTATTATTATCATTATTATAATTTAATTTTCATATTTATTTTCGGTGCCTTACAAATTTTCCCGGACCTTTACCCAAGACCTAGCGTGAAGGAAAGTAGTCATTATATACATTCAATGTATTTGTTTTTTGCTGCCTCTTTTGGGTGATATTTTCAGTCACATTGATAGTACTCCACTAAGGAAATAAGCAGGTCCTCAAAGTGCAAATTTTTGTATTTCATATTAGTTGGGAGAGCCAAGTATCTTATTAATGTGTTCATCCATCCTTTTCTTGATTAAATCCAGTGCTCCCACTATTACTGGCACGGTGGTATTTTTAAGGTGCCACATCTTCTCAATTTCTATTTCCAGGTCTCTAGATTTGTTATACTCTTTGACTAATATGTTATTTGTTATACTCTTTGACTAATATGTTATCTGCTGGTACTGACATATCAATTAGAAGGCATGTTTTTCTTTTATAGTCTTTACTCACTATATCTGGTCTGCTGCTCTTTATTTTTCGATCAGTATAGATAGCAAAATCCTAGAGAATAATTGCTCCTCTTGCTTCTGTTAATCCTTCTGGTTGGTATTAAATACCATTTTTCACAATTCAGTATCCCATAGAATATACATACTTCCCAGTGAATATAATGTACTATTTTATCATGCTTTTCTTTACATTCTGTTTATTGTTAGAATTGAGCAACCGGACACTAAAAGGTCAATTGGTTCAAGTTTTTGTTCACACGCTCTACATATTGGATTTGATCCGATTTTTCTTTTTTTTTTTTTTTTTCTAGTTTGTAGGCTCTGGTCTTGTGTTGCTACAATTAACCCCTCTGTCTTCACCTTCTGTCGAGAACTTTTCAGCCATCGATTAGTCTTTACTATATCAATATCAGCATTTCTCATTCTTTGTGTGCATCATCCACGTATTGATTTTTGTTTAGAGGCGATTTTAATTGATTTAGTCCATGTGCTTTTGCTTCTTTCTTTATGATTTTTCTTCACCGATTACTTTATTTTGCTTGTTTATTTCTTTCGGTGTGAGGTCGAATTGATACGCAAATTTATTGGTTTATTTATAAAATGAATATTTCTTTAATTCTACAGTGGTTGCTTTGTAGCACAATTCTAGTTGAATTGATCCTCTTCCACCATTTTCTCTCTTGATATATAGGTATTCTATATCTGCTCTTGGATGATACATTCAGTGGCAGTTTCCTGACTTAAAAATCCATCATTTTTTTTTTCAATTAACGTCCGGCTTATTATACTAATATTGTATGTTATTACTGGTATTGCCTGTGTGTTAATTGCGATAACTTTATTTTTGCATTCAATTCTGTTCTTAATGTGGCTCTTATTCTCCTGTAGAATTCTTTTTTTATTTTTTTCTTGATCTATAGTAAGATAGATTATATTCGCTTCATTAATTCCTAAATATTTATAGTTTGTTATCGTGTTCTAACTCGGTAATTTGCCGACTTATGCCTAGAGTGATGTTTTTAGACTTTACTCGCGAGCTTTTCTTCAATTACGATCGCACATTTTTCCAGACCACATTGATTCCCTATGTCGTCAATAAATCTTTTTACATTGCTTACTAGACCTTGTAAATGGTCATCATCTTTTTGGATATAACTTTAAATCGTCCATATAGAATAAGGGGTGTATTTTTAGTTGAAGTTTTAATTATCCATTGGCTGTGTTTTTAGGTGCTATGTAGAGAGTTATTAGGCCTATACAAAAAGAGGAGAAAGTGAGTCTCCTTGGATGATTCCATTGTTAACGGTTAGATTATTACGATATGATATATATCATATTTATATATACCATATATATACCATATATATATGCTATATATACCATATATATACCATATATACATATATATATATATATATATGTATGCATATACCATATATATATCATATATACATATATACCATGAATACATATACCATATATATACCATATATAGTTATGTCATATATACCATATATATGTATATATATATAGATATATATATATACGTCATACATGTATGCTATAAATATACGTATATACCATATATATATGTATATATACCATATATATAACATATTTTAATAAGGTATATATAATATATATACCATATATACCAAATGTATATATGTATAACATATATATATATCATATATACGTATACAATATATACGTATACCGTTTACATATATATGTATACTCTCTCCGCCCTCTCTCTCTCTCTATATATATATACCATATATACATAAATATATATATACCATATATATACCATTTATATATACCATATGTATATACCATATATATACCTTATATATATATACCATACAAATATATATAAAATATATATATATGTACAATATATATATGTATATATATATCATATATATATATATATCCAATATATATACACAATATATATATCATATATATATATACAAAATATTTATACATATAACATGTATATACCATTTATATATATATATACCATAGTTATATATACACCATCTATATATGTATACACACCATATATATATATATATATACCTTACATATATATACGATATATATACGATATATATATATATATATATATATATATACTATATATATATATATATATATATATACCATATATGTATATACTATATATATATATATATATATATACCATATATATATATATATATATACCATATTTATATTTACCAAATTAATATGTATACCATTTATATAGAAATATAAACTAAATTTGTATATATTTATATATATAATATATATATATTCCATATATATACAATATATATTTATATACAATATATGTATATTACTCGGTCCTGTTAAACCGGAGTCGGGAATAATTACGTCAGGACAATAAAATCATTCAACTATGAACATTTCAATTTTCCTGATAAAGAGCTCAATGTAACTGACATCACAGAGCAATAATTGCTTTAAGAAAAACAAAAACCGGTCACATTAGGATTATAAATTTATTTCCATCCTGTTATGGGTATTGATATAAATTAATAACACCAGAAATAACAGGACTTCTTCAGATCTAATGGATAAAATAATTCAGAATAGACACAGGAAGGAAGGGTGGGTGGGGGTAGAAGAGGGGTGAAGAGTTTCCTCCCCATTTCGCCCACTTACGGTTTTTTGATTTTTATTACCGGTTGGAATTATAGTAAATTAAATTTTTTTAATTTTTAAATTCTAAATACATTTCAACTTAAAACTCCAGATTTAATAATAATTTAGGGAAGTACAACATTCCTTAATAACCATACGTAAGGATACAGCAATACTTATCTTAAATTAAATTATGAATTTAAAATTTAAATTTTAATTCAAAATTTATATTCATGCCTATTAATTCAGTCACCCTTCCATTGAAAAGTATGTACACATCACATGGTATCTTCTCATCTTTTTGTTTTATTTTATTTTATTCATTTCACCTCAAATCTCGAATTAATCCTATGTTTTGGTTAATTAAACATTATGATAATTTGTCTATAGTTTAAATTCATTCCTAGATATGTATTCACATCGCTGATTTAATCATTCTAATAATAATATATGGTATATATATATATATATATATATATATATATATATATATATATATATTGTATATATATACAACATATATATACAATATATATAGAGACCATATATATATATATATATATATATATATATATATATATATCATGTGTATATATATATATATACGAGGTGAATACGATAGGTTTCCAGACTTTTTTCGTATGGGCATTTAGAATTGTTGTAAACTCTTGAAAAGTATGTTATTGCTATACATCTTATGAGATGACTGACCAATTTTTATAATTTCAGGTTCAAATGAACAGCTGCAGCAGCAATTCGAATACACTCTATTAAAGCCTGTTTGTCACAGCTGATGAATTTCAAAAATGCAATCTGGACGTGAGGACACTTTAGAAGAACGATATGCAATAAAATTCTGTCTTAAATTTGGAAAAAATGCCATAGAAACGTATGGAATGCTTCAGACTGCTTTTGGAGCATCTTGAATGAATCGAGCATCAGTTTTTGAGTGGCATAAGAGATTCAAGGAAGGCACGGAGTCAGTAAGCGATGATGAGAGTTGTGGGGGGAGTAAGGAAGTCAATACACCAGAGTTGATTGGCCAAAGTGTTAGAATTAGGGTTACTATGTTGAGGTTTTAAGGGAGTTTAGGAAGAGACACCGTGGGAAGAGGCCAGCACTCTTCAAATCGGGTCAATGGCATTTCCAGCAGGACAATGCGCCAGTCCACAACTCCATTCTTCTCACAGACTATTTGACCAAGATGGGCATCAAGACAGTTCTTCAGCCTCCCTATAGTCCAGACGTTGCTCCGTGTGACTTTTGGTTATTCCCTAAGGTCAGAGGCTGTCGTTAATAGACGATTCAGGAGATGAAAGAGGCTGTGACGAAGGTCATTGACACGCTCACACAAGAGGACTTCCATAGGGCCTTCCAGAAGTTGTTGGAACGCTACAACAAGTGCATTGCAGCCGAAGGAGATTACTTCGAAGGGGACTAGAGTTTCATGTGTGTACTATCAATAAAAGTGCCCATACGAAAAAAGTCTGGAAACTTATCGTATGCACCTCGTATATATATATATATATATATACCATATCTTTAAGGAATTTTTTGAGTCATAAATATAAAGTTTTAAATCATGCGTGTCTCAGTTTGTCTTTTAAGTATAATCTGTAACTCACCCTTTATTCATTATTGTAATTTTCGCTGTAAAATGAAGTCCACGTCACATTTATTGTGAATAAAATCTAGGTAATAGAACGACCATTTTAAATTTCAATTCTTACTTTATTTAAAAAGCATAGTCAACATATTCAATGTTTTTATGCACTGCATTAGGTAGTGAAAGCAGGTTGATTTTGTGTCAAACTCTGGATAATATGCGAGATCTGAATTCTGAAAGATTTTTAAGTGAGGGAAAATAAAAATAGAGTATACAGTGTTTTTAATAAGAACAACAATTTTATTAGAATTCTTTTAAGCGTGGTTATTAGCTGATATGAAACTTGATTCATTTAGTGATACCTGTGATTAATATAGAGACTTGATAAAGGGACATCATTTCGAATTTCATATTAAAAGAATTGACAAAACATTACCTCAACTTATGGCCTTGTGCCAGATTTAAATGAAATTGGAGAATAAAGATAAATAATTTGTGGTTTCTAATTTCTAAAATTGATGAATTGATTAATTTCAACGGCATGTCAATCCTTCAAAGTTTGTTTGGTAGACAGAGGTTAGAGAATTGCGTACATTGTACGTTTATATTTACATTTTTTATGCAGTTGTTTCTGGTTATTTGGACACAGTTAAATGTTATCGGATATTCCTATCTAATACTAATATATAACTTAAAGTAATTATTTTATTTAGTCATTTTTTTGCACACTATTATATGGTTTCAAGTAACAAATTATAATCCTTAGTAAACAATTATAGCTTCAAGTAACTTCTTAATATAGATAATTTACAGTTATATGACATCAAATATTCCCATCAAATGTGAATAAGTTTTAAACAGATTTATTTGACCAATGAGTAGGAGTGAACCTTGGCGTAATAGTCATCAAGTGCTACTTCACACTCTCTAGAACTCAAGAACTGGAGCCTTACCATCAGATGGTAATTTAGTGTCACACGTAGGACATCTCTTTTTTATTATGTGGGGGGGTGCTTATTCCTCTGCACGGGATGCAGTCAACATGATCTAAGCCCACACGACAGAGCGGAATTTGAAACGAACGGACGGATAGACATGTTTGTTTTTTTTTTATTCTGAACTGATTTAAACCCGAGATAAATAAAAACAGGTAGAGAGAAAGAGAGAGGGTTCATTTTTTTAGGGTGGAGAGAATATATATTTACGTATGTGGTTTCCAAATGTCGAGAACATAAATATGTAACTGTTCTTAAGAAATTAAGTACCTGACTCCAGTACAGTAAATGCGAATCTGGTGAAGAGAGGAAGCATGGGCAACTGCGAGAGGCGTAGCGGAAGTAGGTCACCGGATGTTGAAGTGCCGATTAAGAAATTGCCAAAGTCTTCTTAACAGGTAACAAAGATTGTTTGGCGTGATTAATTGGTCTATAATGAAAAGTACCACAGTTTCCGGAAGTAGATTAACTGATAAATATCCGAAAGGAAAATGTCACCAATTCTTCAGTTCCGGATTTGATTTAAGTTGTTTTTTACGTTGTCTCTGAATTTCATCAGTTTAGTTCAGTTTTAAATCAGTTACCTCTAAAAGGTATATATATATATATATATATATATATATATATATATATATATATATATATATCATAGCTGTGTGCAAAAAAAAATTATAATAAATGAAACAAAACCTTAAATTTTTAAAAAAGAGAATGGATCATTAAAAATGTAATCATAAATACGATCATTTTAAAAAGCATTAAATTTTGTCATTAAATAACCCTTAAGGATTTAATATGCCGTTAAGCAAACCAGACCAAAACAAACCTAATAATCATTCTGTAGTTATCTCTGTTATATCACGAATTTGGTTGATTAAGAAATGTCATTCAGTGCAAATGCAGACATCACAAGATAATAATTCAGTTGTAAATTCCACTATAAATTACTTTACTTTCAATCTCCACAATTGGTTATGAATTTTTGAGTGATGAACAAGAACTGGCATATCGTGCTTGTAAGAGTTTTGCAGCGAAAGTAATTCCCTCTGTTTTATCATTATATGTTTATGCATATTTCATTCACTTCTGTCTAAATTTTGTTGGTTTTTTGTTTGTTTGATTGTTTGATTGTTTGTTTGTTCTTTACATGTTCTTGTCTATGATATCCTCGTCTACAACTATCCTCTTCAATTTTTGCAGTTGATTTCAAAATAGGTAAACTAATTCAATTTAAGTTTCGAGTCAATAAGAATAATTAGGCTCGTTACCATAGCTGATGATCTAACTTTAGTCGGCTCTCTGTTAGACTCCATTTCAGGTTATTCGATCTCCGGTCGTATTTTATTAGACCCAGTTCCCACCATACACCACGTCCCAACTTTTTTTCTTGCCTCTTTTTCTTCATAATTCAACCATCAGTATCTCTGTGTGAAATCGAAATAGAGTCCTCTAATCTATCTCCTAACCTGTTGTCGGTACTTAGAATACACCGACTGTATTCCCAGCAGAGAAGACTCCTCCCTTCTCAAAAAGAGGTGTCCTGTATATTACACTAAACTGTCTCTGATAGTGAGATTCCAGTTTTGAAACTCATCGTTGTGAAGTTATTGCTATTACTCCCAGATCCACTCTGACCCAGAGTGGTCGTACCTGTTAGGGATCCCTCTATGGGTCAAATAGATCTGTTTAAAAATCACTAATATTTGATAAGAATACTTGATGTCATATGACTAAATTATTTGTATTAAAAAAAGCTATAATTGTTTACTAAGGTTTATTGGTTACTTAAAACCATATAATTGTGAGCAAATGAATGATTGTTCATAAATAGAAATAACAATTTTGAGCCAAGTAATTATTAGTTGTATATAGGAATATTTGAAACCATACAACTGTATGCAAACTATTTATATTTGATTCGAAAACTTGATTTTGTATGCAAAAAACTTGAATTGTATGTAAAAGATTTGAATTGTATGTAAAAAAAACTTGATATTGGATGCAAAAAACTTGAATTGTATGCAAAAAAAAATTCTTAAGAGACAAATACACAAAAATGTAAATATAAATTTACTATGAATATAATTGCCTAACATCCAAATATAAAATAACCCGAGAGATGCCATTAAAATCAATTACTTCACTTTATCACTTGTACTCTCTCTCTATTTCTCTCTCCCAGCAGAACTCAGCGACAATTATCCCGTTTTTACGATCTTTATTGCTCAATTTTTCGGCCTTTCGGCACAAAAGACAAATCGATTAATAGTTTCACTCCGGAGAGGGATGGGAGTTTGGTTTACTGATTTGTGCCTGAGGCACCACAAAATGGCATTGCCAATCGAATCTAAACAATTTTTTAAACCGTTCCATTAGAGGTTTTCCCCCTGTGAGACATTCTCCATTAAACCGACCTTGTGTTATACTCTGGCCTTGTGGGGAGGGGTCAGATAAAACGTTTATTGCTCGTTTCCACATTTTTACACTTACTTAAACTTCTCCGCCATTTCCTCTTTCTCCTCCTCGTTAAAATGATTTGCATAGCTAATACCTCTCTCTCTCTCTCTCTCTCTCTTAAGACGATCAACTTAGGATTAATAGTCTCCTTTTCTTAATATTCTCCTTCTTCCTTTTTTTATTATTAAGACAGAAACCATTTGCCAATAAATTCAGAAATATTTGTTTACTAATCCTCAAATTCAAACCAATGTTCCGTGTTCAGTTTAACTATTTTTTGCATGTTAATGCAGTGGATGTCTATTTTTTGCATGTTAATGCAGTGGATGTCTATTTTTTGCATGTTAATGCAGTGGATGTCTATTTTTAGTATGTTGATTGCATAATTTTTACCGGAGCAATATGAACAAATGATTAAAGACAAATAAAAGCATAATTTTCAAAAGTAAAATTTAACATTGAAAATATTCTTATAATTACAATCCAACGTTTACAAATTAATTAAATTTCGGCGTTAGATAACCCATAACGAGTTGTGATACGTTAAACAAATAAACATAGATCTGTTTATAATGGTGTGTATATCTCTCATAGTAGATGTTGACTGGTTAATAGCATTAGCTAGACGCCAGTTGATATTTTATTGGCGTATCTAATTTACTTATGGTACTACACATCCCTGAACCTGAGAGGTCGTATGCCCTTGGTTGCTCTTGTGCGTCTACTGATTATTCTCGGGAACGTATCTTCTTTTTCATCATGCCTTTCTTGGTTTCTTCTTAGAGGTGATTTTAGTCAAAGTCCATTTTCTTCGCTAGTCTCTTCAAACGGTTTATTATCCCTTTCTTCTATATCCTGCCTGTTTCACTGTCAAAATCATAGGTCTCCTTTAGGTCTTCATTCCTAAATTCTTCTTCCATTTCTACTTCTTCGGGTTCGATTATGAATCTAAACTGATCAGCTGCCCATTTTTCTGTAATATCGCTGTGTTATACTCTTTTTGTAATAGGAACCCTTTCTGGATTTGATTCTTTAACTTTCTAAACCAAACATTTTTTGGTTGAAAATGGTCAAAGGGGCTCTGATTTGTCTCTTCATTAATACTGAAGGACTGTTTTCTTCCTGCATGTGGAATCGTTCGGTAACTTTTGAGCTAGCTTGATAAGTAGACTTCTATGCTTTCATAAAATAGGTAAATAGATAAAATACCTTTAACCCCATTCTCACAGTTGGCACCATTCTTTCTGCAATATCATTAGATTGCGGGCCTCTTGTATGAGACGTTTTACCCATGAACATAAATTCTCATTGCAAAATTTTGATGCATTGTCTGTGACTATCGTTTTGGGTTTCTTGAGAACACTGTTCTCAGTACTTGCTTTACAGTTGTGGTTTCCGTTACTTTGATTACCTTAGGCCACCCAGAAAATGAGTTCATTAGTATAAAGAATAAGTCAATATCTTTGGCGTGTTGACCCTAAACCAAAGTTCTTTTTCTTTGGGGCCATAAGTGAACTTTGGTTTGTTTAAAATCTTTTATTTCGCACATTTTGGGCAATTTTTAATATAATCCACTTCTTTCGAACATCCCAACCACCAAACTTGCAATTTTAACCTTCTTTGAATTGTCGTTATGCCACAATTCACATCATGTAAACTCTTTAATATGTCCTTTCTTAGAGTTTGTAAATGTACTATTATGTCTTCATTACATATTATAAACTTCTCTATGGTTTGTTTGTGTTGTTTCTTTGAAGGCTCTCTCTGCCACTGAGCAATAGGTTTCTCTTTATTCTTTCTAGACTCTTGATTGATACGTTTCTATTATGAATTGATTTATGGGCAAAACTTACATTTCTAATCTGTGTAGTCTTTTGTCTTCTCCATTTTTGTGATTTTCCACCTTTTCATTTCTAAACTAATCTGGATAGGGCATCTGCAAGCGGGATTGTGTTTTCTTTTGCGTACATTATGTCAAAATTGAATGCTAGCACAGTTGGCTGGGCTACAGAATATACCGACTGCATCTCTGCAGAGGGGTAAGATCCCCACCACCAACGACTGTCCTGGATATGTCACTAAACAATCTGATGGTGAGGCTTCAGTGAAGTTGTAGCTTTGGGGAATACAGAGTACCCCTTCATTGTCATGGCTCCCAGGTCCAGTCTGGCCCGGAATGGTAGTACCTGATAGGGTCCTATCTATGGGTCAAATAGAATTATTTAAAATTCATACTATGTACTTATGCTAAACTGAATTGCTTGAAATAGAACTGTTTTTACATTTAACTGAGTGTAAACAAAAAAACTGTTTACTTACGCTAAGCTAAATTGTTTGAAAGAGAACTGTTTGAGCATGTAACTCTGTGTAAATAAATGGCTGATTTTTTATTGAATTGTTAGTGATACGTTGCAATACTTGGAACCATTTCATTTTGTTGACATGCTAAATGGATTTTTTTAATAGAGCTGTTTGATAATTTAAACAAATGGCAGATGTTTAATTGAATTGTTAGTAATACATGGCAATACTTAAAAACATTAAACTGTGTGCAAACAAATGATTGAATTGTTCGTAATAGATAGAAATAAGTGAAACCATTTAATTGTGTGCAAAAAATGAGCTCAGGCCCGTTTAAAAATGTTGTCTACAAAATTTTTAGAAATCATATATTCAATATAAATGTATGAAAAGGATTTTCGCATTAAATGACCTACAATGGTTGATGTGCAATAAAATTAAACTAAACTAAACCAAACTGAAAATTGAATGCTATGTTTAATTGCCCGTCTTAAAAATCACGATGATTTAACCTTTGGGAATTCTTTTCTGGGATTATGAATTTTAACGGTTTGTGGTCCGACTTAAGTAAAACTTTCCGTACTAATAAGACGTTTCGCGTCCTTTGCATGCTCCACACTATTTTTTAGTGTTTCCTTTTCAATATTCGAATAGTTTGTTTCTGCTGCCGTTAACTTTCTTGATAGGTATGTTACTAGGTGACCTTCTCGTGATATGATTGCTGCTACGGCATGTTCACTCACATATGGGATTAGCATTACTTCTTTCTTCGGATCAAGATTTTTATCCCTTGATTTTTATTTGTGCCGTTTTCAATGTTTCAAAAGGCGATTGTTTGTCTGTATATACAGTTAAACTCTACGTTCTTTGGCTTAACTTTGTGAACGTTTCTATCAGGTCATTGAATCTTGCTATTAAATTTGTTAGTCTCAAAAAGGATTCCAATTCCTTTTTCTTTCTTGGTTAGTTTCTTATCGGGTGATATTCCATCCTTTGATATTTGATATTCTAAATATGATATCTTATCGCAGTTTAGTTCGCATTATTCATTGTTTATGATCATGTCAGCTTCCTTTAACGTCTTCATAATTTGTTCCATTTTGTTTCAATTCTTCTTTAGTGGACGTCCCCCCCACACACACACACACATATCGTTCGGACATAGTAAAATATTTTTTTATCTGTCCCAATAAATTTTTTCAGGTGCTTTTTGAAAAATGTGTCTCGATGTCATTATGCAGAACGAATCCACCTAATTAAGCCTATAGCGATGTTTTTAGCAGTGATTTATAAAGATGATTTATTATGAGATCTATTTTGTAAAATATTTCATTCGTACGAATTCATGGCTTGCAGTTTCAATATTTTGTAACAAACAAATCTGAGCATATTTTTTTATTCACTCCTCTTGTAATCTTCACACATTCTTAAATCTTCATCAGGTTACAATCAGTGAAGTCTAATTGCCACCACCCTGAAGTGCTGTATCATTTTTGTTTTATTTTACCACTACCATAAGTAGGATATGAATTGGTTGCTTTCTAGATTTCACATAGCTTAGTTGATGGTTTTTTCCTTTAAATGAATGCTCGACCTGTAACCTCTTAACAATCCTATGTTATTTTCTTCTGCTTTTATAGAATTAATGAGTTTTTTTCCATCCATTTTCAACACGTCAATCACTAATAGTCAATGATATTTATTGCATGCTACTACCGTGAAGGAATCATTTCGAAGCGCTCTTTTCTTCGGAATGTCCCTTCAAAGGTGCCTGTTACTTTAATTATTGTTCCGTCGAAATACTTTAACAAGAGATTGCTCTTTCTCAATTTCTGTTTTCCCATTTTCTCCAAGAACTTTTTTCGATATTAAAGTGACATCATTCCCAGTGTCGTGTTGCATGTAAAAATATGCCAATCAACTTTATTTTTTCTCTGGTCTTGATGGGTTTATTCATTGCTTATATTTTATCATTTTCTGTTGGATGGTCTGAGCCTTCTCCCCTTTCTGTTATTCTTTTGTAAATGAGTACCACCTGAAAATGGTCTTTCTTTTTGTAGTTTGGACATATTTATCCCATGGCTGGGCATTTCTTTTTATTTCTCTCATGTTCTTTGCCACTATATTTGCATTTGATCATAAACTTGGTGGTGATGTAGGTCTCTTGATAATCTTTTTGTTGGTTAAAGTCTTTAATCAATTCTAGTTTTTGTATAAATTCTATGCTCACTTCTAAATTCATTTTTCTTATCTTTAGCCTTTCAAGTATGTCGTGTTTGTACGATGTTTCCTATATGCTATCTATTTATCTGAAAAGAATCAATTCATCCTCTGTAGTCATGTCTTTTGCTCCCAGTTTTTCAAATTCTCAATATTTAAATGCCTCCTTTAATCTGTGCACGTATTGTATTATAAACTTTTTTGGGTCCTCTCTAATCTCCGTGAATATGGTTCTCTCAGTGACAACTACTTCTTTGGATGGGTGGGGGGAGTATATTTTTCTTAGTTATTCTGAAAATCTCTTCAAAAGTAAATTCTTCTAATTTTCTTGCGTAAGTTCCTGTCGATATTTTCTTCACAGCCAGCCGTCGCCCAAAATAAATCTGTGATTTCATTCTCACCCCCGCTAGTTTTTTCGTCTTTTAATTTCTTAACCCTTGCCAACACTGCGAAATATCTGATCTATATTTCCATATGCTCTGCTTCGTCCAGCGTGATTAAGAATTCTAGCGGCGATGCCATTTTTATTATGTGTATATCTCGTAGAGTAAATGTTGACTGGGCTGTTAGTATTAGCTATAGACGCAGGTTGATATTAGGTTACAGCTTTTATGGGTGCATTTAATTTACATACGTTACTACACTATCTTATCCTATGCGATATATTTTTGTTTCTAAAACTGATATAATGCATCTCAAAAGTAAGAGATTTGAGGACGTGGAGGGTATTAAATGAAATACGACGGCGCAACTTCACACAATTTTAAAAAGATGAGTTTCAGAAAAGCTTCGACCGATAGAAAACTCCCTGGAATATGTATGATGAATGACAAAAGGACTCTTTTAAAGAAAACGTTTCATTCATTGTTCATTTTCGTCTGGGTAAAAATAGTTTGCCCGGCTACTTTGTGGATACAGCTTATATAAAATCCATTTTGAGGAAAACATTGGTTGTTTGGTTGGTTGGTTGGTTTTACGGCATATCAACACTTTTGGGGTTATTTCATGCCAAAATCAATTTAACAACTACGGTCTATTGTTATTTTCAGAACAAAATCATATTTCCACAATCATTTTAAACAGCCAAACACTTCATATTTAGTTGCAAATCAATATTTTAAGAATATCCTATCGGCGAGACACGCTGACTGTATCTCCTGCCGAGTGGTAAGATTCCCACAAAAAAGTGTCTTTTGTATGACACTTAACTGAAGCTAGTGGTAAGGCTTCGTTTCTGGGGCTCTGAAGAGTGTTGAGTGCTCCTTTATTACTATTACTTCCAGGTCCACTCTGACCCTGTGTGTCAATACCTGTTAGAGTTCAATCTACTCGTCAAATAGTTCTGTTTGCAAATTACTTTATATATAACCATCTACACAAAGGAACTTCACAGAAAAATGTTAATATAAAATATATGAATGTTTTAAGAGACAGTGTATTAATAAAGTTCACAGTCATTTTAAACATTATCTCAAACAGATTTAATTGATTCATAGATATGGGCCTAACAGGTACTACCAGTCAGAGAGGACCTGGAAATAATGGTAATGAACAGATGACTCAACACTCACCTAAAAATGTAGAATTGGAGTTTCACCACCAGATATAGTTTAGTGTCCTAATCAGGACACACTTTTTTTTGTGGGGGTACTCCTCTGCAAATAATGCCGACAGAGAAAGGAGAAAAGGTGATTCGTGATAAAATTTTGAATAATAATTAAATTGATTTTTCTTTTCAATATGCCATCCTCTTTTTCTTGTAATAAGTAAAATAGACATTTCAAGTTCTCTATTAAAATGCCCCAATAAGATCCAAATGCTCGCGACGTCGAATGCATGTGCATGGACAATGTCTGGTACGAGTGAGCTCATCCGGACTCTCTCTCTCTCTCTCTCTCTCTCTCTCCTTCCACTTTTTCTCTTTTACACCTCTTCCCTCCTTCAAACTTTTTCGTTATCCTTACTCCCACCACTCCCCACTTTTTCATTTTTCTCCTTGTCCACCACCTCAGGTCTCTTCTTTCTCTTCCCCTCTCCTTTTCTCCCTATCTCTCTCACTCGAGGTTTGCACTTTCATTTCTTTTTCCTTTTTAACCATTGCTTTTTCTTTGGTCATTACTCTTTTTTTCTTTTCCTTTTTTTCCAATTAATCTTCTTTTTCCTTTTCTTCATCCTACATCACCACCACTACTCCATACATCCACGTTGCCATTTAGTTTTAAATGGCAGATAGACATCAAGTTGTGATTCCAATCATCACCATTCGCTGGGAGTAATGATGCAGGGGTTGTCTCCCCCTTCCCTATCCGTTGGTCGACAGATGGCGCCAAATAACAACCAGTATTTGTAAGAGAAATGAGATATGGAGCGGGAAAGAGAAAGAAAAGCAGCGTAAATGGACAACAGTGACAGGCTGTGAAGTAAAGGCAGTGAAATATGGAAGAAGAAAACAACAACAATAACAAAACGTGAGTAGAGGTAAAAGAAGAAAAAAGAAAGAAAAAAAGAAAATACAAAATTATTTTTAAGAATTTTAAATGTGCAACTGAAAAAGAAAAAAGAGAAATAAGGAAGAGAGACATTACTTAGAATAAGAATTCATTTTTTTGCAGCAAGTAGTTCCCTCAGGCCCCTCCCCCCCCACACACACACACTCATACACTTTTTAAGTATCGCGTCGAATATTATGATATCCTATATTAATTTCTGATTTTTCACAAATGTTTCCAGATATGAATTTTTTGAGAAAAGAGATTTTTGGGCAGAATCACCCACCCATCAACATTACGGTAATTTTTACTTAATATACGAAAATATATAGCTACGTAACAATTCCATTCAGATAAGATTTAGTTTCAGTCATTTACTTCATCGTTTTACTGAATATTTACGGCCTGATCACAAAAAAGAACCATAACGTGACATACACACACACACACACACATATATATATATATATTGACCAGCCTTTTTTTCACACACACATACATACATACATACATACATACAATCCGAGGAGAAAATCTAGGGGATAGGAGTATCCAATATGAGTGCTCAATGCCAACGGCTCTCGACGTATGATTAATTTGGGATTAAGTATACATCAAAACTCAACGTGTAGAGCCAAAAAACATAATATTAAAATTTTTAAAAATTCACCTTTTTGAAGTCATTATAAATTTAATTTAGGTCTATGATAACCCTCATCAGATGTTAAACGAAAAAAATTATTTTGGTAACCGGGCCATTGGTCTAATAAGTAGAGTGTTCGCCAATAGTCCGGGAGACCGGGGTTCAATCCCACATTGAGTCATACCAAAAACTGAAAAAATGGTACTTGATGCCACCTTGCTTAGCACTCAGCACCATAAGAAGTGGATGAAGGGTAAAGTTGAGCAAACTGAGGAATGGAGTAGCGCCCCCTTACACCTCGGTGTAGCAGCTTTTGAAAAGGGAGCCTTCGGGACACCCACGACTAAGGTCGCCAACAACTTTTATGTATTGCTTCCGGCGAGAATAGAATTTGAAAAAAAATTAATTTTTAATTAAAATAATTTTTTTAATTAAATTATTTTTTTTTTTTTTTTTTCATTTTTTAATCGAGAAAATTTTTTTTACGTTGGCGATATCATATCAATTATTAATTGATTCAATGTTTATACGTTCCTTTAAAAAAAAACCGTTACCCCTAATTTAAATATTACTGAAAAAAAACTAAATCTGTAAAAATTAAATAGTGGCATGCGACTCATTTAAGATTATAGATGAAATATGCATTCATACTTCCATTGAAACTAATATGTATTATGAATATTAAATGATATAATTTGTGTGATCAGGAAACAATAAGTCAATGCTTATATTAATTAACAAAAATATATTTCTAATTTCGTAAAAAATCCATTTTATTATTAGGATCGATTTTATTATCGATCGTTAAGTTAATTGTAATAAGCAAAGAATTAATATGTGATGGATATTTTTTTGATGTAACTAATTATTTCTAACTTATAATCTAAATAAATTAAATATTAGTTTCTTAAATTTTTTTTACATACTGAAAAACGGTGTAATTAAAACGGTGTAGCACAAGGAATAGTACCTTCTAATTATAAGGTTATATTGATAAATTTAAAAAATTTAATAATTATGTATTACTTTTTATTTTTATTTTATAATATTTTTTATAAAAAAAGGAAGTATATTTTTACTTTATCTTTTAGATTTAGATGTATCCTTTATTGGAAAAATATATTTTAAATTATTTTATCATTTAATCCATTTTTTGAAAATTAAGGATCGATATTTCAGTATATAAAATTAAAACATATAAGTCACCTAATTAATTGTAGTTAAATATATTTAATATTATTAAGATATAAAGTTAAATTATACTAAGAATTTATTTCCATGTCTACATGCAGATATCATTTCATTCCTGGTATTTAGTAAATTTCCATTCATATATTTCAAGATACATATTTTCTCTTCTAAGCATAAATTACACTTACCATGTAAACTGTTTGTCGGGGAGGATCTTTTAATTATTTTCCACTCTATAATAACTGTTAGTCCTGATTCTTTAAGATATCAGTAATTCCTAGATAGGACAGTTTGATTTTTTAATGTTGGATTTTTAAATGATTGGAGGTGGTTGTAATATCTAAATTTCCAGTTTAAGCTTGTAATACCTATGTATGCCATATCATTAGTATCATTTTCTTTAGTTGAAATGTTAGCTTGATATATAATATTATTAAGGTTACATTTATTTCCATGGGGGCATTCATTTTTTATTTTTACATGATTGTTTTAAGTTGTCATTGATATTCCATTTCAGCTTGTTTATTAATTTCTTGGGGTGATTATTTTAGATATATTGTTAGTACAAGAATAACTAATTTTTACATTATTCTTATTAATTATTTTTCTATGGGGTTATCATCTTTAAAATGTTTGTTTATTAAAGCTAAAAAATATTTTCCAATATTGATATTAGAAAGTTTGCTAAAAGGAGCGTTAAACCAGATAATATTTCTATGTCTATTTTTATTTATATTTTTCAGTATTCTATTACACATATTCATATTATCATTAGTTCTATTGTTTCTTTGATTATTGTCCTTATTGCTGTGATATCCTTTGGCTTCTCAGTACTTAGGTTTATTTTTATAACCACTGTTATGTATGGTTTCATTATAAAATTCTTTATGAATATGTTTTTAGAAGATAATAATCTGTTTATTCTAAGATTATCGCATTAGGAATTTGGTTAACTATGGATTTAGGGGGGTTAGAACTAACATTAATGTATGTCGGTATTGTATTAGCTTTACTAAATGGTTTATAAGAATTGTCATTCAAATGGAGAGCTACATCTAAAAAAATAACTATTTTTAAGTTAGAACTAATTTCTATCTTTAATGCCATATATTTAAAAGCTCTAAGGACTTTCTTTTGTATTTTAGATGTCAGTGGTCCATTACTATTAGGAATAGAAATTAACCCATCATCTCTATAAATGCTGATATCATATTTATTCAAGAATCTCCCTAGTGTATCTAAAATTTATATCCCTACTATGTCTGCAATTTGGGCGGAGTCGAATGACCCCATTGTAACGTTAAAAATATCAATCGTCGTCGTTTTCCAAGTAGTGTTATTGTAAATTAGTACAGATTTTGTACATGCAAATATAATGTAAAAAATTGGGTAAAAATCCATCATGTCAAATTGTATAAAGGTAGTTTTTCTCTCGTGTTTGATATTTATAAACCATTTAATATCTGTGTCTGATATTCTAAAACCATTTAATATTATCTATAATTTTAAATAGTCTTTTACTTTCGGTTGTACGTTGGTATAATTCTTTATATATATACATATATATATATGTGTGTGTGTGTGTGTGTGTGTGTGTGTGTGTGTGTGTGTGTGTGTGTGTGTGTGTGTGTATTGTGATATACTGTATAATTGTGACGTATAGACATAACAGCAACCAGCAGACACAATGGAAGGGGAGTAGTGGGAGGTTGCTGACTGGAAATCCCAGGAGTTAAAAGAATGAGCCCCCTTTTGCCCAGCCGGAACGAATTGGAAGGCGGGGTGGGTTAATTTGAAACGGGACATTGGTAAAGAAAAACGCAGCATGAACAGTTGAAAAGAAACATGCGGCGTGAGCAGTTGGGAAGAAAGGCATAACCACGTTCGAGAAAATGGACAAAAGAGAAGAAGCCTGATAGAACATAATTTTCTATCATGCCCATAATATCGTTAAACATCGCTCAGCAGATAAATCTTATCCGTATATCTCTTGAACATAATTATATGTTTGTATTATTTTGTTACTTGAATGCTAACGGAATAAAGGTATTTTATATGTTGTTGAAATTGGCATGGTGTTTAATTTTATTTTGCTAGTATTCTAATACAGTGTTTCCGTGCAATATGTTATCAATACCCTTTTTTATTATTATCCGAGACACATCCCTTACGATCCAAGTCAGGAAAATATGAGGAATTATAAAATTTTGTTCATTTACGTACCTGTCGCTGACATGTCCGGGACAAGGAATGTCAAGAATATCGTCCGGACACGAGTGAAGAGACAAAGCAGTATATATATATATATATATATATATATATATATGTGTGTGTGTGTGTGTGTGTCTGTGTGTCTACATATCTATGTAATTTCTTGCTTTTTTTTTTGTGCTTTTTTTTGGTGCTTTTGGGGGACGGTTGTAAGTGTTGTTTTTTATTCATTTTCCGAGGAGAAGGAATTAAGTTGCTTGCTTTGTTTTATGGCATGTTAACTTTTGTTGGGGTATTTTATGTATGAGTCAATGTAAACTATGGTCTCTAATTATATAATGGAGGAATTATGTCTTCCAACTCATTTAAAGACGGGTAACCAATTCCTATTTTGTAGCAATATCTTAAGAGCTGATGTATTAATAAAGTTTACGTCATTTTAAACTATGTTTCAAACAGATATATCTGACCTATAGACGAGAGCCTTACAAGTACTGTCACTCTGGAAAGTAAAGGTAACGATGGAGATGTGACATTACACTCTTTCAGCGCACCAAAACTGAGGTGTCGTCACCAGATGCAGTTTAGTGTAATACCAAGAAAAATACTTTTCGTTTTTGTAGTTTAACTCCACTTTACAATATGTAAAAAAGTAAACACAAAGATTGACAATCATATAATAAATAAATGCAGCAAGTTGGCTCGGGATTACAAAAACTGATTGGGGAAGATGATCCACTTTCAGCTATGCATACTACAAGTAATGATTGACGAAAAGCGTTGAAAAATTAATTAATAGAAAGTAGATATTATTCCATCAAGATTATATTAGACTACATAGTGGCCAGTTTATAAAATAAGACATAGATAGATAGATGTTGATAAAATGGGATTGATATCGATAGATAGAAACGTGAAAAAAAGACCGAGGTAGATATGAATATACTAGGATAGCAACATATTAAAAAACAAGTAAACAGATATATATGAATAGCGAAATAAAGAGACTGAGGTAGACAAAATCAACTACTTATTTATGAGCGATGCTATATAATACATAATTTTTTTGTTATTGTTTTTGTATTACTTAATTTTATTTATCTTTAAAAGTGATTGATTTGTATCTTTCATTTCTCGTTATTTTTCCTTTTTTAATTATCTTTGTTGACCTAGCGATTCTTAGTATTTCCTATCATTCGACGTTCACCTAATTTTCCTTTTCAGCTTATCCATCTTTTTGCTTGATTGTCAACCGTCAACTCGTCTATTTTCGTAGATAGATAAACCTGTTGTAGTATCTTTCATCAGTTGAGATGCTGTCTCCATAGAAACGGGTGACCAATGGGAAAACTGCACTTTCCTGTAATGCAATCAGTCAGACGCGACGTTGACAGGAAAGATAGGCATCGTTAAAGCGAAGTGATTACAGAACGATGTCATAAACATTTGGTCAAAAATTCTTCTAAAAATGGATTGAAAGAAAGAAAGAAAGAAAGAAAGAAAGAAAGAAAGAAAGAAAGAAAGAAAGTATTGGGCTTGGAAAGAAAAAGAGAAGGAAGGGATGGAAAGAAAAGAAGGTATAGAAGGTTAGGAAGAAAAGAGAAAGACTGGCTAGAAAAAAGAAGGAAAGAAACAAACAAACAAAATTAATGAATGAAAGATATGTCGAGTGTAGGAAGTTTGATAGAATGGTCATAGGCTTGGAGAAAAGAAAGGATAATATTGTCTAGAAAGAAAGAAAGAAAGAAAGAAAGAAAGAAAGAATAATACTGGCCTTAGAAGGAAGGAAGGAAGGAAGGAAGAAAGGAAGGAATAGAGTATAAGAAAGTTGACAGAATCGTACCAAACTTGGTCGAAAGGAAATGAAAATACAAAAGAAAAAGTGAGGATTAATGAACAAAATAATTAACAAAAAAAAAGAAGATTAAAAAAAACCAAAGAAATCTACTGTAATGTCAATAAAAAAAGGAAAGTATAATAGAAAGAAAAATCTAAAGAAATTATTGAACAGAACAATGAATGAATTAGAAAAATGAGGAAAGAAAGAAAAGAAGAAAAAAATAGATAGAAAGTAAAAGAAGTAAAGGAACGTAACAATAGAATTGTTTAAAAAGAAAAAAGAAAACTGTTAAATCCGAATTAATGAACTTTGTAGTGACTAAACAAAAGAAGCAAAAAGAAAAAAAAATCCTTGAGAAACTCATATTGGGTGGGGGTTGAAAAGAATTAATTAAAAAAGAGAAAAATCTGAAAAAAAAATAGTGAAAATAGAAACCCGATTAATTAAGATAATTAAAAAGTAAAAAAAGAAAGAAAAATTTAGGATTAAAAGTAAACATATTCACCCAAAACTTCTTTTTATTTCATGCGGGCTGGCAAAATGATTTCACTAAACTAAGGTAAATATGGACTGTGACATTAATGGTAGTTTCGAAATGTGGGTTGCAGTCTTGAAAGGGTTGCAGAGATAAAGATGTCATTCGTTCTCGATGACAAACGAACAAAGAAACCCGTTGTTACAACACGTTTATTTTGGATGTTATAAGTTTGTTTTCAGCCGGTTCTTATAAACAGGTAAGGTAGTTTGGGTTCAGTCGATGGAGGTAAGATTCATTCTTTAATCAATCTTACCCTACCCCTAATCTGACTCGGAGTGGTCTCGGTCAAGTCCCCAAATATTGATCTGTTTTTGTTTTTTTGTTTTTTTGTGGGTTTTTTTGTTTGTTTGTTTCTTTGTTTTTTTGACATAACTAAACTCTGAACACTTTTATGAATTTAACTTTTAATTGGTACGTGACTGTTCTCAACCAGCGACAAGGACTCATTCGACTTTAACGTTGATCTTTACAGCTTCTCATGGCCAGGGAATGAACTTCTGTAGATCACTCCGACTCGAATGTTCCCAACATCCTGTAGGTTGGTGGAGTATTTATGAGAGAATTAATTAAATAAAAGAACTTTATATTGTTTCTCATATATATTCTCATTGCCAGGGAATTAAAGCTGGATCCGCTATCTGTAGATTACTCCTAGCCGAATATTTACTGCATCTGATTGGTTTACTTGGAGTTTTGGGTAGTTAGTTTATTTGATTTACTAGCATGTCAACTCTTGAGGATTTTTAATGCCAAATTCTGCTTACACACATATATGTATACAGAAATATAGAGGTGGGTATGTGTGTATGGTTTGATGGTTATCGTTGTTGGAAATGAACACGGTGACATGAGTTCACATCCTGGACGAAACTGTATTTCAGGTAACACTAATAACCTTTGATAAAGGTGTGAATCTGGATATTCGCCTTTCAGCTACGAGTAAATAGTTGGATAGACTAGGCTGTTTAACATTGATCTGGCAACCGGTTTAAGAAACGGAAAACTATGAATTCAAACATGTATGACTCCCCCAAAACAATTGACCTTGTATCACATATTGCTTGTGCAGCGTAGTTGGATATATATAATTTGTAAACAAATAGTAAGAAACTTATTTTTTTACGATTTAGAGTTCATTTGTTTACACAATTAAATGGTTTTAATTATTGCTATTTAACACTTATAATTCTATTCAATATTTATCATTTGTTCGAACACAGTTTAAATGTTTTCAAGGGACAATAATATAGGTGCCAAGCCTTGATAAGACCAGCTGATTGATTGGATTGGGCTTCTCCGACTGTCCGTCTATCTCAGTAAGTGCCAAAATGGAGTGTTGCAAATCATGACCCATTCGATTGTCGGATAAAGGACTGCGAAGTCATCAGGATGCTGTCCTAAATCATTACAGATCGTCACCCATGACCAACAGTTACCCTCGTCGCGGGAGAGAAGAGATAAAGTGCAGTCGCTGTTTTTATAGCCTCTGTTGACAGAGGGACGTTCTCGTAGGAGAAATTATTGAATAACAGAACTCCATGGTACTTCTTATAGATTCTCATGGCTAGAGAAGTAAACCTGGATCTCTGAATAATCACAGCATCCGGTAGGTTGGTTAAATGTTTGTGGGAGTAGTCATTAAATAATAGGACTCGAAACAGCGAACCTTTAGTAATATAGATAAATGTCGCATGCTCTTTTGATATATGAGATAGTTTTATTCTAATACATTTGTAAGAAAAGAAACACTACAGAATTTTTTATGATCATAAAAATATCCCACATTTAGAGATTTTCGGTTACTTACAAATTTCAAAATAGCTTTATTGATTTTCTTTTAATCTTGTCTTCATCGTTTGGGTCTTTTTTTTCTCACGTCGTTCTACAGAGGACCCTCAATTGGGGGAGATCACGGTATGCACTGCTGAAGGGACCTAATAAGGTCAAAACAGCTGTTCAGTGTTTCCATATATTGCACGCAGTGCTTGCCGGATTTTCTGTTCATAGTAATTTAATTTATAGTATATAATTCCTCTATTTAAAAAAAATGTATATCTATTTCCTTGTCCATGAGGTTATGATCATGCGGATGCGTATCTCCAAGTTGGGAAGACGTGGCCCAGGAGGTGACCGTGTCTCTATAAGAGTAAGGATTTAACTACAAGACACATCAGGTTAAATGGTCGCGCTTTTACCATGACTGGTTAAATTGGTAACGCTTGTGTGCGATGTGAACC
The DNA here is from genome assembly GCA_963585895.1 of Sepioteuthis lessoniana. Classification (NCBI taxonomy): domain Eukaryota; kingdom Metazoa; phylum Mollusca; class Cephalopoda; order Myopsida; family Loliginidae; genus Sepioteuthis; species Sepioteuthis lessoniana. Next base: position 26,252,425 of record OY757925.1, on the reverse strand, counting down.
AATGGTTCAATAGTAGAATTTCGGTTCAGCATGCTGTGGTCGCTGGTACAATCTCCAGTGGGGGAGATCACAGTATGCACTGATGATGAGACCTAATAAGGTAAAAAAAAAAAAAGCTGTCCAGAGTTTCCGTATTTCACACATAGTGTCTGCCGGATTTTCTGGTCGTGGTAATTCAATTTATAAGATATAATTCCTCTATTTAATATATATATATATAGTGAAGTCATGATTACTTTGACATACACAATCTCTCTCTCTCTCTCTCTCTCTCTCTCTCTCTCTCTCTCTCTCTCTCTCTCTATCAGCAATCGAGCTAGATAGTTCTGTAGACAGCGACCAGTGTCCGTTCAGAGCTGATGAATGTAACTCTTTGTTGGTAGGCCAACACTAGTGTGTCCATGTGTAGGACTCTACAAGAGAACATCGTAAATATGTTCGTCCCTGTTTCTCTATGTCCAACACGGCTTGTTCGCTTTACTTGGACGGTTCGTGAGAGGAGAGGTAAATGGCCATACAGTTGCTGTTTAGTAGGAGTGCTGTATCCAGGATTTTTTTAATGCACCAAGCAGCATCCTTGTCTAGTTCCCATTAAGCTTTTTCTCTAAATGCTTCGTGAAAGTATCTCTCTCTCTCTATATATATATACAATATATATATGTGTGTGGGGGGGTGGGAGTAACGCTAGTGGTATAATGGTTATCGACATTGAAAATGGACACTGCGACTCGAGTTCAAGTCCAAGACGTAGCTGTCTGCATTTCATATAACGCTAATACACTTGGGAAAGGTATGCCTCCAACCATTCTCCTTCAAGCTATGGGTAAATAGTATGACGGATTGGGATCTTTAACCTTGGTAAAGCAAGAAAATCTACTAAAAAAATTGCCCTCGTGTCTCATCCTACTCGTGATGTATATACTCTACTTAAAGAATTAAAAGCATTTTAACGACTCCTAAATCATAAGCTTAGTTGATAGTCGGTTATTTTGTTTTTTTAATAAATATGGTTTAAGAATCTGTCGGTTGACGAATGTTAATGTAGGTGTAGTGTCCGCGCAATGTTTTGCCGGATTACACTTAGATCAGATAAGATGCAAGTTAATCCACGTGAAAAGGTTGTGGTTGTTTACCAAAAAATATGTGTGTGTATTTTACTTTTGTGTGTTGTTGTTGTTGTTGTTGCTGTTGTGTATGTGTGTGTGTGTGTGTGACAAAAATATTGTCTTCTGTTGTCGTCAATAATGTCTGTGTTAAAGCTTTGATTTAACATCATAGACAAAGCAAAATTATATGGCTCAATGATTTCATATTCCGAATTATATGATCCATACAAGCGTCCACGAAAAATTGGATATTATCTCGTTGCTCGTGTTGTAATGGTTACAGTCGTTAAAAATGGACATGGCGACCCGGTTGGGAAATGTATACATCCAACCATTCTCCTTCAAGCCATGCACAAATAGTTGGGCAGACTTGACTCTGTAACCTTGGTAAAGCAACCGATGTAGAAGAAAAACTCTGAATTTAAACCTGTTAAACTCTACTTTAAAAAATTGTCCTCGTGTCTCATCCTGCTCGTGTGGAGGGGTTGATAAATATACATATTTTATCTCATTGTAACGGACTAGAAAAGAATTGACTTGACGCCACGTTCTTCGAGGAAGGTATTTATGCACTCGTGTACCAGTAGAACATAACTCCCGATGACGTCGACGTGGGAAAAGTAGCATAGTAGTGTTGGTAGAATTTATTTGTATAGTACTAAACATGTTAGATAAGTAAGTGTTTGTATCTTACTTTTTGGACACCCCTCGTTTCAATGCAACAAAAAAATCAACAAATCAAGTAAACTTTTATCTTTTTGATTCATTTAATTCTATTTCAATTTCCTGACTGAAAAGAATATTTTACTCATTTAAAACTTCACGATAAACAATTTTCTTAAAAGTAATTCTTAAAAGTAATGATTTGACTTTCTTTGGAATTGGGTTACGCAATTTTCACTTTCACTTTCCAATTATATGAAAAGAATTCTTTGAATTTAAACAAACGAATAATCTTGAGAACTTTTTAATAATTGTTTATATTTACAAACTACCGCTGCATTCTAGCGTCATGAACATTTTATGTATACATGTTTTTTGAGAGGGATTAATTTAGTTAAGTTTGGTGGAATTAAAGACAAATGAAACATTCTTAGTTCCAATCCAGTATTGCTTTGATATTTCAGTGAAAGTGATCGAATGTGGTGGAGAGCGGTTGGCTGGGACAAGTTTCGTGGCAAGGACCTTACAGGGAGAGCTAGTGTACAAAGAGTTTAGTTATCAGATTCACCTGAAGGTCGGTTTAGTAAAAGTATACTTCTTCCACACCTTTAACATAACGCACGCCAAATCACAATGAAAAAGTGTGGTAGTTAATTACAAAAGTATTGATATAGAGTACTGATATACACATGTCATTAGAAACAAGGTACATATCCTCGAGGCACTCGTCGCATAACCATTATTGTCGTAGGAAATGGACACGGTAGCTCGAGTTCAAGTCCTGGACGAGGTTATTTACATTTAAAAGCAAACGCTATACACTCCAACGGTAAAGACGCTCTTACATAGTAGTAATGCAAAAACAAAAGTTACATCATTTTTGTAATAGATCCTCCTCTGATGATGGCCCAAAGTCGGGCAGAAAGTACTAGGGATATATACAATTATCGAAAATACATCAATCAATTCCCGCCGAATACGATAAAAGCAATACGGCAATACGAACGGATCGACAAGAAAATATGTAGACAGAAATTGTCTTTTATGTTCAATTTGTATTAATGAAGAAATGCTGCCAATATATATATATATATATATATATATATATATATATATATATACCAAGTAGCCCAGCTATGGGTTTAATAGTACCACTATTGTTCTTCTACAAGTATGATTTTACCATTACGTAGCCCACGAAGGTTGATATACAATTAAACAAAAGAAACCAAGCCATGTATGCAGAATGATAGATAGATAGATAGATAGATAGATGAGAAAAGCAAATATATTGATACTATTGTTTCATTTATCTATCCAATACAGCATATTTATTACTTCAATGCTTCAAATAAATATTTCCATCTGACGATATTTCTCAGATGAGCGTCAAAAGAAAATTTCTGAAGAGCAAATAAAATATAAATACATTTTGTCATCCCATAGATAGATAGATACCATCCAATTTAAACGAGGCTGAGGAACCAAAATTAGTGAGGATTTTTGTCATTACCCACTATTAGCAATATACCCTTTTCCACATTACCCCTTTCGAGAGACACCGCTTGTATGAGTAAATATTCCTTTTGGGTAGTGCCTAGTAGATAGGTAGATGGATAAATACGTATAAACGTACTGAGAAATCCGTGAAGACACACACACACACACACACACATATATATATATATATAAGTTGGCGACCGTAGTCGAGAGCGACCAGAAGGCTCCTTTTTCAATAGCTACTACACCGATGTGTAGAGGAGGGCGCTACTCCTTTCGCTTGTCTTTGGTATGATGCGACCGGGGATTGAACCCAGGTCTCCCGGACTATTGGCGAAGGAGAGCGTAGACTCAAAGTCAACGTCTCTTGGCAAATTTGTGTCTTCGCTGTTCTAATTTAATTAGAACAGCGTAGACACAAAATTGCCAAGATATATATGCTCTACCATAAATAATCAGCACCCTTTCTTTATAAACTGTTCACAATAAAAAAAAAAAAAGGTACTTTAACCAAACTGAAAATTAAGTTTGTTATAGGAAATGTAAACCTTCCAGCTCTGAAAATGAAACTTAAGATTTCTTAAAGGGTTAACCAAAGCTCTAACATATGAGTCAGATACGCCTAGCAATAGCTGTTCTTCAAGAAAAGACGCAAACCCGTCAAAACTGTCAAAAGAATTGCCTGGCCAATCGGGTAGTCCCGACAACTGACCACCCAAAAAGTGACACTCTATCTTATTAGTGCGTCCAGCCAAATAGCTTGTCCCTTATTTCATGTACAATCGACCGGTCACTAAAACAAAACAAAAACAGGTTAACAAAAAAGGAAGTTGAGAAAACGGATCACTTCAAAGATGGTTGAATTACTTTAGCATGTCGTGTTAACAAATGATCCAGTTCTCGATTTCTCCCTCTCCCTCCTCCTCTCCTTTCTCATTTCTCAGTCTGTCTCTCTTCATTTCCCTCTGTCCGTTGCGTCTCATCGAAAAAACGCCGACATCGTGTACCTTCCGCATGATTGGGCAAATAGTTCTGAGGTATCAGGTCTTTAAACATCAGTTTCTTTTGGCATTCCGCCTGTATCACTCCACCACCTCAGTCAGCCGGAAAGTTTTTCCACTTTTTTTTACGCGTTCGTTTTTCTCATATATTACATTTTTTTTTATCTCGTCACTTTGCCGACTGTTACAATTTTGAGGTCCTTTGTACACCAGACGTGCTGTTAACATAACCGTTTCACTGAAATGGACGAGAAGACAAGTAGACGTATATTTCAATAAAGAAACACGTTCGCAGACTTCTACAAACGTGTAGATTGATATATCTTTCTTTCTTTCTTTTGTCTTAATATTTATATACCCTTTCTTTTCCCTCTTTCACTTTTACAGTCTTTGTTATTTTCAGACATATACACATACGAGTGTCAGCCGAAAAGTTCATTAGCTGACCAAGATACTTAAATGTGGCCAAACAAGTTTTATTTTTCAGCATAATTTTTCTTGCAACTCACACACTTCTTACAGTGGCGTTGCAGTGCTTGAATCCTATCAGTCAGAAAAGTCTTCAACATCAGATATGACCTTTTCAACCAATGAACTTTTCAGTCCGATCTCAAACACCTACTCTTGTGCCGACTCTTCTCCTCTTCAAATAAATATTTCTTTTAAAGTTTTTTAAGAGTAAATAAAATTCAAATTTTGTGCAACAAAAAGAGAGATAGATAGATACTCCATTTGCTTATTATATGATAAATCGTTTCGTCTCTATCACCACATAACCTACACTTGCTATTCTGTTGCGTCTTAGCTATTTTCGCTTTAAAATAGTTGGTCCTTTTGACATTGTTTTTTACTGCTATGAGATCCACTTCTCTCTTGAAGTTTCCCCTTCTTATCCATGTCCCGGTCTTCTCGTTTGAAATTTCTCCAGTTCGTTGCTTAAAATATCCGTACATTTTTTTTTCTTCCTATTTCATTTTCCTAGTTTGGTTGTTCTCTTGATCTTTATGTTGTCCTTGCTGTTTCTGGTCACTGTAATTGGTCTTTCTTTGTTCTTTTTATGTAGTCTTCGAGTCTTGATGGTTTCTCATTAGAGTTTGAGTGACAGTAAGTCTCCTCAAGTCTCCAGGATTGTCCTAAGTATTCTGACCGATCTAAATAATGCTGTGGTTTGGATGGTTTCCACTCTTCCTCTTATTTCCTCCAGATCCTTTTTCTAAGCGTGGGTGAAGGTACCGAGCGCACCAATTACTGTTGATATCACTATCCCCTTCATGTTTCATAGTTTTTCAGCTCTCAAGTAAAGTCAAGGTACTTATCTTTCTTTTCGCTTTCTTACAGTTTTTACCATTATTATTATTATTATTAGTTACTTAAAACCATATAACTGTGCGCAAATAAATGACTATTATTAAATAGAAGTCATTACTTGAAACCTGTAAAATTGTGTGTAGATTATAAGTATTAGATAAGAATACTTGACACCATTCATCTGTGTGCAAATTATTTGTAATTCATAGAAATACTTGATATCATATAACTTTGAGCAAAACTCTTAAGAAACAGTAACAAAAAATATGAATATAAATTACGCGATTCCGTAAGTTCTAGACATGAAATAACTGTAGACAGGTTGGCATGCCGTTAAATCTAATCAATCAGTCTTTATCTTATCATCTCTTTTCTCTAATAATTTATTCTTTCTCTCTTTGTACTTTTCATACATATAAACAGACATTTATTCTTGTCCAGTCTTTTCTCATTTTCTTATATGTATATATACTTACTGAAATATGTGGTGGGCTAGTTTAGGTCATTTTGTTTAATGACGTATCAAACCTTGATAGTTATTTAATGCCAAATACTATATACATACATACATACATACATATATATATATATATATATATATATATATATATATATATATATATATATGATTTTTAAGGGAATAGTTTGTAAATAACTTTATTTTTAAACGAGTTAGAACTCATTTGTTTCCTCACAGCAAAATCATTTTAAGTATTGACATTTACTACAAATGATTCAATTCAATATCAATGATAATCCCTAGTAAATGAGTGAACAGTTCTATTTGACCAAACAATCGGACCCAAACAGGATCAGGGTGGATCTGAGGGTAATGGCAATGAAACGGTACTCCACATTCTCCAAATCTTCAAGACTGGTGTTTCACCATCAGATACTGTTTAATGTCGTATCCAGTACACTCGTTGGTGAGGTTTTATCCCTCCGCAGAGATGCAGTCGGTGTATTTTACAGCCCTAGCCGACTTGGCTAGATGGAATGTGTGTAACTAGGTGCCTGTCTGTGTGTGCACATGCACATATGAGCAATAATTATGTATCTACACGGTGCATTCAATAAGTTTCCACACTTTTTTGTACAGGCATTTAAAATTGTCGTAGACTCTTGAAAATTCACTATGTTATTGCTATACATCTTATGAGATGACTGACCAATTTTTATGATTTCAGGTTCAAATAAACAGCTACAGCAGCAATTGGAATACACCCTACTAAAGCCTGATTGTCACAGCTGGTGAATTTCAAATATGCAGTCTGCACGTGAGGACACTTCAGAAGAACGATATGCAATAAAATTCTGTTTTAAACTTGGAATAAATGCCACAGAAACGTATGGAATGCTTCAGACTGTTTTCGACCATCTTGCTTTAACCGAGCATCAGTTTTTGAGTACCATGAGAAATTCAAGGAAGGCAGGGAGTCTTTGAGGGAAGATGAGAGGAGTAAGGAAGTCAATACATCAGAGTTGATAGTCCAAAGGGTTAGGGTTAGTGTTACTATGTTGAGGGTTTAAGGGAGACACCGTCGGAAGAGGCCAGTACTCTTCAAATCGGGTCAGTTGCATTTCTACCAGGACAATGCACCAGTACACAACTCCATCCTTGTCATAGACTATTTGACCAAGATGGGCATCAAGAGAGTTCCTCAGCCTCCCTATAGTTCAGACGTTGCTCCCTGTGACTTTTGGTTATTCCCTAAGCTCAGATGCTGTCGTTATGAGACAATTGAGGAGATGAAAGAGGCTGTGACGAAGGTCACTGATACGCTCACACAAGAGAACTTCCATGCGGCCTTCCAGAAGTTGTTGGAACAGTACAAGTTCATTGCAGCCGGAGGAGATTACTTCGAAGGCGGCTAGAGTTTCATGTGTGTACTATCAATAAAAGTGCGCATACGAAAAAAGTCTGGAAACTTATTTAATGATCCTCGTACTTCCATCTTGATTGGTTGGTTTTACGACATATCAACGTTGGTTGAGTTATTTAATACCGAAGTCAGTCTTTTTTCTTTCTTTTTTCCTTATTTTTTTTCATGCAGTTATTTAGTTGCTAGTAATTACTGTCCATAATCATTTGTAAATTTTACTTTCAAATAACTATTCTTAAAACTAATAATTTGCACACAGTTATATGGTTTCAACTAATCCGCTTTAATAGTAATAATTTGTACACATTTATACAGTTCCAAAGATTTTAAGCAATTATATGTGTTTTCCAGTAATGCTTGTGTGAAAAACTCTCAAGAAGTTACAATAATGATAATAATAAAACTAGTACAAAAAGAATACAAAACTAGGCACGACTGGGTGGGAAAGGTGATCTATTGAGAATGGTGCAAGAGATTGAATTTCGACCATAACAGCCAACAGTATTTGCTCGAATCAGAATCGGTCCTAGAGAATGAGATGCATAAAATTCTCAGGCATTTTGAGATACAAACAGATTCTCTAATCCCTGCCGAGAAGACCTGACTTAGTGCTAATTAACAAAAGAAATAAAACGAAAAAAGAACTTGCCTTTCTAGCGGACCACAGAGTGAAAATAAATGAAAGCGAAAACATAGACAAATACTTAAACCTTACCAAAGAACTAAGAAAGATGTGAAACATGAAAATGACGATGATACCAGATGGTGTGCAAGAAACGGTCCTCAAAGACTTGGGAACTAGACTGGAAGAATTGGAAATCAGAGAAAGAATAGAGATAATCTAGACTATAGTATTGTTAACATCGGCCAGAATACTGAGAAAAGTCCTGGAGACATGAGGAGACTTGCTGTCACTCAGACTCCAGTGAAAGACCACCAGTTAAAGCTGGTGTGAAAAAACGCGCAAGAAGTATAATAATAATGATTGTAATCTTCAAGAAACTATTTTAAAGCAAATCATTTGCTGATGTTAGTGCCTATCAATGTTCCATGTATGGGTAAAATAAATCTGTGGGAAAGTTATGAGTATGGAATTGGAATACTTGATATTATATAGATGTGTGCAAGAAAATTATTATAATTAAACTGGAATAATTACTTAAAATCATATAATTGTGTATGAATTATTAGTAATAGATAGGAATACTTGATACAATATGAACAAATGATTATTGACAAATAAAAAATATAATTTAAAAACTGTAATATGACACTGAAAATACAGTTATGATTACAATTAATCATTTACTACATAAATTTCGTCATTAGGTAATCCATAAGGAATAAATAAGTCGTTAAACTAATAAATAAAGTTCTAATTTTCTGGTACAACGCTGGATAAGTAACGTGATAATAACTAGATTATAATCTATTGGATTAGTATTTTATGTATAGTATATTTTTCCCTTTTTTATGAATGTTGATATAAATCCTTAAATGTCTAAATTAAGATAAAATGTATTTCATCGAAAATTGTTCACCATCGGATGATACAATCTGTTAAGCCGATTGTTCAAATGAACTTATAATGAATTAGATCAGTTGAGTTTAAATTAATATATATATATATATATATATATATATATAGAGAGAGAGAGAGAGAGAGAGAGAGAGAATGAGGTTCTTGTGGTATAAAGATTACCTCAAATCCTGTTTGCATTTCACATAGGGGTAATATCGTTAGAAAAAGTATGAATCCACAGATTCTCCCTTACGCAGGGAGATAGTGGGACAGACTGGGCTCTTTTACTTTGATAAGGCAATCGTTCTAGAAGGAAAACTGAATTCAAACCTGTTAAAATCCGGTTAAAAATTGACCTTGTGTCACATCCTGCTCTTGCGAAGGGGTTGGTATATATATATATACATATATTTATATATATATATATATATACGAGGATCATTAAATAAGTTTCCAAACTTTTTTCGTATGGGCGCTTTTATTGATAGTACACACATGAAACTCTAGTTTCCCTTCGAAGTAATCTCCTCCGGTTGCAATGAACTTGTACCGTTACAACAACATCTGGAAGGCACCACTGAAGTCCTCTTGTGTAAGCGTGTCAATGACCTTCGTCACAGCCTCTTTCATCTCCTGAATCGTCTCCTAACGACAGCCTCTGAGCTTAGGGAATAACCAAATGTCACAGGGAACAAGGTCTCGACTATAGGGAGGTTGAGGAACTCTCTTGATGACCATCTTGGTCAAATAGTCTGTGACAAGGATGGAGTTGTGTACTGGTGCATTGTCCTGGTCCAAATGCCACTGACCCGATTTGAAGAGTGCTGGTCTCTTCCGACAGATTCTCTTCCTGAATTCCCTTAAAATCTCAACATAGTAACCCTAACTCTAACCCTTTGGCCAATCAACTCTGATGTATTGACTTCCTTACTTCTCCCACACCTCTCATCATCCCTCAAAGACTCCCTGCCTTTCTTGAATCTCTTATGCCACTCAAAAACTGATGCTCGGTTAATGCAAGATAGTCGAAAAACAGTCTGAAGCATTCCATACGTTTCTGTGGCGTTTATTCCAAGTTTAAAACAGAATTTTATTGCATATCGTTCTTCTAAAATGTTCTCACATCCAAATTGCATATTTGAAATTCACCAGCTGTGACAATCAGGCTTTAGTAGTATGTATTCCAATTCCTGCTGTAGCTGTTCATTTAAACCTGAAATCATAAAATTTGGTCAGTCATCTCATAAGATGTATAGCAATAACATAGTGAATTTTCAAGAGTTTACGATCCTTTTAAATGCCTGTACAAAAAAGTGTGGAAACTTATTGAATGCACCACGTATATATATTTATATAAAGTTTCATGTTTATTCACCTCTTTCTTTTGTTTCTCTCTCTCTCCCTCTCTCTCTCTCTCTCTCTATATATATATATATATATGACAATACTTGTACTCATATTACAAATGCTAAACAGCAAAGGTTCATGCAGCGGAGATGGAGAGTTCTCCTCCACTAAACTCCACAAATATTTCACTTTCAGACAATCAATTATTTTGCTACATTCAACATTATTTATTTAGTCACTGGTTTCAATAAATTCAAAATTGCAAAATATTACTCCAAAAAATTCACGAAATTGAAACTATAATTTTCCTTTGATAATAAAATACACAAGTTTGTTGAAAGGTGACGTACGATTATGCGGCAAGACATAGAACGTTCTCATGTTGCATATATCATACAATGAACTATCATGCAGTTGGGATACACGGCTTATTCTTTGAATTCATTCTTTATTCATATTTCACTTCAATCATTTGTACATTCATTGTCTGATCAGCAGTTTCAATTAATTCAATATATATATATGACCTTGGGGGTAGCGTGTTCATCAATGGCCCGGGAGACCGTGGTTCCATTCCTGGTTGAGTCATACCAAAGACTCAAAAATGGTACTTGATACATTCTTGCTTAACACTCACCATTATACGTATTAAGGGTAAAATTGAGTTATGCAGCGAAGGGAGAAGCGCCCCCGACAGTACGTTGTAGTAGCTATTGAAAAAGGAACCTTCGGGTCTCCCTCGACTACGCTCACCAACTTTGCTTTTACGTACAGATTCCAGATCACCTGAAAATCGTGACCGTACTTTATTTTAGTTGAAATATCGTGGTATTGTTCAGCATTTTTTGTACATAGAGTACGGTATTTTACTGATTTACAACCTTTTTAGTGTTAAGTTCTAATTATATATATACATATATATATATATACACACACACACACACACACACATATATATATATATATATATATATATATATATATATATATATATATATATATATAGTCCATGTGTGTGTGTGTATACTACCCTTGCCAAAAGTTATGGAATAAGCACACTTAATTATAAAGAAAAGACTCAATTTTTTTAAATTTTATTCTGCCTTCATAGAATATATGTTAAACAAAATAGATTAGATTAATTAGATAAATTTGTATAATTTTTCCCAGGTCATGCAAAGGAATATAATTTTTCCCAAGTCATTTAGAAATAACCCAATATTGGGGGAAATATAAAATTTATTGACAAGAAAGTTAGAATTGATGTATTCACTAATTTATCAAAGTAGTTCAACTTTCCTGATTTTTTTTTTGTGGATGGATCCTCCTCATAGACTAATGTTTAAATTTTCAGTTGAGTTTAGATCCGGGTTGTTCACTGGTCGTGTTATTGATTTTATTTACCTTTGCTGAAGAAAAACTTTAATCCCCTTCGCTCTATGACAAGATACATTATTGTTCTGAAAAATGTCTTCATCATCACCAAACCAATTTTCAATGGACGGAATGAGAAGATTATCCAGGATTTTAATATGCACATGTGCATTGATTGTTGAGTGTTGCCTTGTCCCCTTGTCCTTTAAATGACATGCAACCCCATATCAATGACTTCCGAAATTTACTCGTTTTTTATATATTTGTCTTTTTTTCTTTTCTTTTTCTTACCTTTTTTTTCATACAGTCACTTTGATGTGTTTTATTTGAACGGTATCAGACAAAATTCCTGCTTCTTTGCTTTGGCCAATGCAGATTCTTAGTTCATCATTGCGTATCACTTTTATCCAATTTTCAACATGTCATGTTAGTTTCTCTTTAATCTCATTTTCTTCTGTTTATGTATAAGTGCCGGTTTTCGTTTGGACTATGTAAACCCCAATTTTATAAGGTGGATTTCTTACTGTCACAAATATTGATTCCAGTTTCGACCTATTTCTTTTTCATTTTGCATATTTTTCTATTTTCAAGGCAAATTGCTTTGGATTTTATATCTTGACTTTTTGATGACATTCGAGGTCTGTCATTGTATTTTACTTTTTTAACCACCCTAGTTCTTTTATGTTTGCATCAAATCTTAAACACAATTAACTGGGAACAACCAACGTCTTTCGCCGCACTTTACTCTGGATTACCTTCTTGAATGACTTTTACGAACCTTTCTATTGTTTCAATTCATAGTTCTTTTGTTGGACTTCGGTTTATTTTCAATTAAGTAAGCCCAATCACTTGCTGAGATCGTCAACTATAGAATGATTTGCATACCTAAGCTTCTGCTAGTAGGTCTTTTAGGAATGTAAACAAGATCATTCAATAATTTTTCCTCAGAAATGGATTATTCTATTATATATTCGTTGGTATAGGTTAGAAAACATAATGACATAAATTATAATGATTCAATTTTGTTTGTTTAAGAAATATGAATCCAGAATTTCAGCGATTAAAGAAAAAATGATTTACATCTTTATATCTTGTTTACAGTGAAAAAGCTCTTAGAAAACATCCTCTAAGTGTACTAATTCCTTAGTTTGGGCCAGTAGTATATATATATATATATATATATATATATATATGTGTGTGTGTGTGTGTGTGTGTGTGTGGTTAGACAGCAGTCTTTCGTTTAAGCATGTTTGATTAAGTAATAAAGACATATTTTGTCTATACAATTTAATTAAGATCCTTTCAAGTTTCCTGATATGTGTCTTGGTTTCGGACCTTTCATAGGCCATCATCAGGGATTGCTTGCATGTGTAAATAGTGTTTTTAAAGAGTTTTGAAAGTTTTTTTGGTTTTTATAACATAACAAAACTACGCAAACGCAGAGTTGGATAAAACTGAGTTGCTGATGAATTTAAAAAACAAAACGCTATCAACAGAAACAGAATATTGTCAAGAAATACGGAATATTGAAAAAAAATCAAAAGGCATTTCAAAACATTGTCACTATTTTCAAAATTAATTCTACTGATTTTAATTAGTTTTTATGTATGGCTTCTAGGATTTGTAGTCGTACCTTATCAATATCGTGTGCTATTATAGTGGCGTTTTCAACTAGAGTGGGGTGTGCTCGTGGTGTAATGGTTAAAGCGATGGACTGCTGAATCGTAGTAAGCGAGTTCGTACTCCAGTCGCGCTATTACGTTCACTTTCGGGCGAATACCCTTGGGAAAAGTATGAACCTCCTTATCCTCCCATCTATGGGTTAAATAACACCACCACTACCATTCTTCGAGAAGAGTGGCTTTGGCAAAGGTTGATATGCCATTAAAACAAATAAACCAAACCTTTTCAACTAGAATTTTTCTAGGATTTGGGAATAGAATGGGTTTTAAGATGTAAGACTATAGAGCAAGAATCATTAAGGTGCATTGTAAGCCGTCTAGAAAGAGTTGTAGTGGTGAGACCAGCATACACATTATTTTCTTTTTAGAAACTGTCAAAACTCTTTAAAAACACTCTTTACACATGCAAGCAAACTTTGATGATGGTCGATGAAAGGTCCGAAAGCGCTCGGGACAATTTTGGTAAATTTATCCACCAATTCCAACCTGAAACCAAGACACTTATCAGGAAACTTGAAAGGATCTTAATTAAATTATATAGACAAAATGTGTCTTTATTATTTAATCAAACATATATATATATATATATATATATATATATATATATATATATATATTAATTAATTAACTATTGAGATTTATATACTCCCCTACTCCCGTGGAGTTGAGTTCTCTAGCGAAGAAGTAATCGTGTTGCCATTAGCGTCTATGCAAGCCTCTTCAAAAGATGAATTGAGGTCTCGGCAACCATTTGAACGGATGTATGTAAAACAATATTAATTGTGATTCATAACCGTTTAAAATTTACTTCGCAGCTAATATCTCCTCGTGGCTGAATGGTTAGAAGCTTGGACTTGGCGTTTGAGTCAACCGGGTTTCGATCCCAGCTACGGGAAGATACTGTCTAGCCACACTGATGAGTTCTGATAGAACGAAACGGATCTGTCTGTGGATGACTATTGAGATATATATATATATATATATATATATATATTTATATATAGCCTGGAAACTACAACAGATACAGACGTCACTATAACTACATTGGATTTTGCAAGTCTTTAGCTACAAACCACTATTTTTACAGAGTAAATCAATATGTAAAGATTTAAATTGATTCACAGATATGAACAGACTAAAATAGATATGTAGATATTAATGAACATAGATTGTCTATTCATATGGATCTTACAGTCAATCTATCTCTCTTAATCTGTTTATATTTATATTCATATATATATATATATATATATATGTGTGTGTGTGTGTGTGAGTGCGTTTACATCTCTCTATATATCTCAATCAATTCATATCTATCTATCTATCTATCTCTGGTTATTCGAACCCATGTATTTATCTGTCTATCTCCCATAGCTTGTTCATATGTCTTTGTTCATATCTCTCTGTTTTCGTCTTGTCTATCTTATTCTAGTCATATCTATCTATCTATCTATCTATCATGACAAACAAATTCCTATCTCGTTTTTCTCCATCTCTTTCCCAATCTCCAAGAGGTGTCAAATTGCTCACAGAAGGTGCCGGAACTTTACATCCCGAATCCCCTTCCCAACCAACCCACAAAACTTTTTTTTTTCATCTACTCACTGATTACTAATTTTAAAAAACAAGCAACACGTGTTTTATTTATTCATTTTCGTGTTTGTTTATTTGTATTTTCTATCTGCCTGACCCACCCACAAGACAAAGCACACCATCTCTGGCCTCACCCCTTACCCTCCTACAACAATGGCAAGAGGGTAGCAACAGTTTAGGAATTGCCGGTCGGGTGCCAACTGTCATGTCTGTTTAGTAGAGGCCTTATCTTCTCGAAGGCTTGTCTCTGTTGGTGTGTCTTGCAGGCTTCGTTGATTTCGCCCATGTTTGCTTCTTCCTTCATTGAACAACCGTTGAAGGACGTCCATAACACTGGATGGAGCGCCCGTAAAATAAAGCGGACAGCAGTCAGCCTTAGGACCCCAACCCCTTCTAAAGACGTGCCCAGAATCCTGCTGAGCCGCACAAATCTCCGACCGACCTCTGGCGACAGATGAGCTTTCCGTCAACCAAATATGATCGTCTATTTTCTTTTTCTTTCTTTCTTTCTATTTTTTTTTTTTTGTTACTCTTAATCAAACTTTCTTCACCTTTTTTTATTCCTCTCCTATTTTCTTTTTCTTCATTTTTTTTCTGCTTTTTGAGGATTTTGCCGCCAAAAATTCAAGCTAATGTAAACTGCATGGCGGTTTGACTTGTTCTTTAAAATAACCTATTTTTTTATTTTATTTCGTTTCATGCCTTTTTTTTTTTTAGTTTTAATTGAGATTTTTTACAACAGTTTTTTTTTTTCTGTTTTTTTTTTTTTTTGCTGGGGGTGTTGAGTGGAGTTTAGAGTCATGGCTAGAGAAATAGCCTATGAGCAGCGTTAAAGAAAAGCAACAACAGTTTTTTTGTCGTTTTGTTTTTATTTGTATCTTTTTTATTTATTTGCTTTTGTTTCAGCTGTCGTCCCGACTCTTTCCTGAAGCAATTTCATTTTATTACCTCGCGGGTATCGTAGATTGTATCAGAAAATACAAACCAAGCTTGTTCTTTGGAGGAAACCTAGATCTCGCTGTCACTTTCTTCCCACTCACATTGTCCTCTTGTAATGGTTAACAAAGTAATCTTGTAGATCATTTACTAGTGAGTTTGATCCTCACCTGGCGTCTCACTCTTGTGACCTTGTGCCAAATCAAAAACATGCTTAGACTGTAACGTAATTTTATGAAACCAGAATGTTCAGTTACTAAATGAAAAATGTTTTCAGTGTTATCAATTATTAGTTTATTTACTGCTAAATAAATCAAGGTGAAAATCCTTTAAAAGTGCTAATTCCATAATTTTCTTAGGAGTAGTATATATTTACCCAATCCCTACGCAAAGAGCAGAATATGGCACAAGATTATTCTAAGCAGAGTAAAACAAGAGTTTTTTTTTTCTTAACTGTTTGTGTAATCGAGGTTAAAGAATCTACACTGCCCACTCATTTACACAAAACTTGGGTAATAAAGTATCGTAAACTTTAGAAGTACCTCTTTTTAGTACATTTTCGAGTAGCTGAGAATAGATATTTCATTAGTTATTGTTTGCAAAATGCAAGGTTGTTTTCGATAAATAAGGTATGCGTCAGAAAAACTAGTTGTATTGTAAAGATGTGTCAAAACAATGACACTGATAGTCAATAATAAACATTTTACATGTATGTTAATTTGACTGTAATTAAAGATTATTAGAATTAGATTGAATACTTGAAACCGTATGGTTGTACGAATAATATTTGTATTAAGAATATTTACTTGAAACTTTGATTGTTTACAAAGGATTATTATTATTATTATTATTATTATTATTATTATTATTATTATTATAACAACTACTACTTGAAATACTTGAAACCATGTAATTGCGAGAAAATTATTGATATGTGATAAGAATACTAGGAACCAAACAATATGAATGTGTAGTTGTACAAATATAGGTAGACTCGTTATCCGTGCAGTTTTATTTTTGGTTTCAGACTTCCAATGCTGTAGAGTTTTGTAATAAATAATCCCTGATAATACAGTATTTTTGTTTTTGAAGAAAATTGCTTTTTTGAAAAAATATTTGATGTATACAATATTTGCGATATTATATATATGTATTTTAAACAAGATGGTACCATCTCCTCATGAAATAACAAGCCTCTGAAATTCGCAGATCAGTTCATTTACCTCGATAGCAATATCTCGTCAACGGAAAGTGATGTCAATATACGTATATTTAAAACATGGGCAGCTATTGACAAGATAAAGATCACATGGAAATCTGATCTCTCTGATAAAACAAAACGGGAATTCACCTGCTGTATTTTAGAACTTCCAGGCAGCAGCACTCCACAAACAGCAGTTATCGGATCATTTGCCTTTGATCTCAAGAAATCATTCAAATAAAATGAACAAGTCATGCTGGAGAAACAGAGACGGAACGACGTTCTCTTGAGGACTCCTACACATAGACACACCAGTGTTGGCTGACAAGCAAACACTTTCATTCATCGACCCTGTGTGGACATTGAATGATATTTAGAGGAACTATCCAGAGAGATGGCCGATAGGGACGGATGGCGAGAAAGAGTCAGGGGAATCCGTGCTATTAGCATGACTTTAGGATATATATATATATATATATATATATATATATATATATATATATTCAGTCCAGTTAAACCGGAGTCGTGAATAATTCCGTCAGGACAATAAAATCATTCTACTCTTAACATTTAAATTTTCTTGGTAAAGACCTCAATGTAACTGACATCACAGAGCAATAATTCCTTTAAGAAAAACAAGAACCGGTCACATTAGGATTATAAATTTATTTCCATCCTGTTATGGGTATTGATATGAACCAATAACACCAAAAATAACAGGACTTCTTTAGATCCGATGGATAAAATAAATACAGCCAGAATAGACACAGGAGGTAAGGGTGGGAAGTGGTAGAAGAAGGGTGAAAAGTTTCCCCCCCATTTTGCCCACTTGCGGTTTTTCTTTTTATTACCGGTCGGAATCACAATAAATTAACTAGACGTATATTCAAACTCACTTTCTACTGTAAATTGAATTTCAAATTTTTTTAAATCTTAAATTCTACATACATTTCAACGTAAATCTCCAGATTTAACAATAATTTAAGGAATTACAACAATTTTTATTAACCTTACGTAAAGATTACAGTAATACTTATCTTAAATTAAATTCAAAATTTATATTCGTGCCCATTAATTCAGTTACCTTTCCATTTAAATGTACGTTTAACTCACATGGTGTCTTCCCATTCTTTTTTATTTTATTCATTTTACCTTAAATCTCAAATTAAACCTATTTTTTATTCAATTAAACATTATCTATGATATTTGTCTATAGTTTAAATTTATTCCAATGTCTACATCTAGCTATTAATTCACATCGCTGATTTAATAATTTTCCAGGGTCAGAGTATAGCATAATTTGTATTTTTTCTTCTAGGCACAGGTTACATCTACTCTCAAAGTATTTTGGAGTATTCGACTTTTTTTTTATAAAAAGTCGAATACTCCAAAATACTCAAAAAAAAAAAATAGGTTCTCAGAGCCTCTCCATATATTCCAGTTTTTCTGTTGGTAACAATCCGTGTTCAGTCAATAAAACTACGGCATCCAATTTCAACGGGAGATATGTCAACCGTCCAGCCGCTCTATATGCATTCATATTTTCTTTTGTCTTTTTTTTTTTTTTGTTTTTGTTTTTGTTTTTTGGGGTTTTTTGTTTGTTTTTGTTTTTTGTTGGGGTTTTTTTTTTGCTTTGTTTTGTTTTTTTGTTTTTTTTTTGGGGGGGGGGTGTTGCTTTTTGTTTTTTTTGTTTTTTTTGGGGGGGGGTTGTACGTTGATTTGCTCTGTCAGTATTTTCCTCAATTACTTTAATCAAATGACGCAAACTGAATTAAATGACCAAATCACAAAACCCGAACGATAAATGGTTAACGTTATCTCATTTGTAAAGTTAACAATACTGTTGCGGTCTGAATGATCTCTAATTTCCAGTTCCTCCAATCTTTTTTCTAAGTCTTTGAGGCTGTCCAAAGTGCTCCAACTACAACTGGTATCACACTTACTTTCATTTTCTACAGTGTACTTTTTTTTAGTTCTCTAGCAATGTCCAAATATTTGTCCATTTTTTACCTTTCTTTTATTTTCATTCTGTGATCGGCCTGGACGGTAAATTATTATCATTATTTACTCTTTTGAGAGTTTTCCGTACAAACGTTATATGATGGTTTCTCATTAGAGTGTGAATAACAGCAATTCTTCTCAAGTCTCCTGGACTCTTCTCAGTATTCTAACCGATCTTAATAATACTGTCATTTTTTATGGTCTCCACTCGTCCTATTATTTCCAAGTCCTCAAGACTCTTATCAACCCTTTGGTAACAGCACTGAGCACGCCATTTACAATTGGTACCACCGCCACTTTCATGTTCCAGGGTCTTTTTCAGTTCTCTAGCAAGGTTTAGATGCTTATCTTTCTTTTCGCTTTCTTTCAGTTTAACCTTGTGGTTAGCCGGAAAGGCGAAGTCCACAATTCGGCTGGTTCTTTTTTTTTTTCAATCTTTTATTTATTTATTTATCTATTTATTTTTGCTGACTATCACTAGGTCTGGTCATCTGGCCGAGATTAGATGATCCGTTTGTATCACAAAATCCCGGAGAAGTTTGTGCGTCTCATTTTCAATGACGGATTCTAGGTTGTACATATACCATTTGTCCGTATGGTCAACCTTAAACTTCTTATACAATTCCCAGTGGATCACCTTGCACACCTAGATTTATATATTCGTTTACTCTTTTTTGTACTCACAACGTTTTCTTATTATTTAATTGATCGTTTCATCTCTATCACCTACATCTGCTATTTTGTTACGTTTGGTCTATTTTTGCTTTCACATAGTTTAAATGGGGTTGTTTTGTGCTGCTATCAGAAAGGATTCATATTCACTCTTAAGGCTTCCCATTCTCAGCCATGTCTAAGTTTTCTCAAGAGAGATTTCGTTTGTTTGTTGCTTGAAATGCCCATACAGTTGTTTTTTTTTCCCATTTTTGTTTTCTAGTTATTTTCATTCTATTGATGCTCGTGTTATTATTATTATTATTATTATTCATATATATATATATATGTGTGTGTGTGTGTGTGTGTGTGTGTGTGTGTGTGTGTGTGTGTGTGTGTGTGTGTGTGTGTGTGTGTGTGTTTATTTTTTTGTTTGCTTATACATTTATTATTACATACCTTTCACTGTTCGAGTTTCGTCAAATAATTATTAGAAAAAATTGCGGTAAAAATATTCTTGACAGTAATAATTACATCGAAACTTGACTTGGAAATACCGATCGTTAAAAAATAAAAAAAGTTCGAGACAAAAATGTTCGAAATTGTACTTATTGCTGTTTTTAATGGATTAGAGGAATTGAAAAAATTGTTACTCTTATGTGTAATATTGTTGGTTATAAATTATAATCCAATACTTGCATTATTTTCTCATCCATTCTGCACGATATTCTATCCATATATTGATTTCCACATCTAATTTCTCTTACACACACGTGCGTACGCATATATATATATATATATATATATATATATATATATATATATATATATATATATATATATATTGGCAATGTGTGTATAATAATTGATATATAAACACTCCTTCAAATTGGTTTTCCCGACTTATTTCTGTTCCACCCTCACACACACACACATAGCGTGAATAATAGTGTTATATACACATACACCCAATTTACTGTACTACCAACAAAGAAGTCATCAGATAATGACTCTAAAGTTCGGCACGGTTTCGGGGTCAAAATATCATTTCCACTAACGCAAACCACCGCAACAAAATCTTACAACACTCTTAGACTTCACTCATTTTCCATTGCAGAGCAGAAATGACAGATCAAAATTCACCCTCTTCATATAATCCAGTTTTGTTTTCTCAACTACACCAAAGCGATAATACAGTGATGTAATTAGATTTGAATTAATTGACTCGATGAAATGTCAATATAATGAATAAGAAATGTAATTTCCGAGAAATTCACGTGAGAAGTCAATGTATGAACTCTCAAAAAGGAATTGTTAATTCAATTATATTCATTTGAATTTATTTTATTCAAATATAATGATGCAATTACTAAAAAATAAAAAAAGGGTAGTCATTTTATATCTTCAATCCCAGCCAGACAACTGAAAATGCGTTGCCTCTAGAAACAGCAAGATAAACTTTGCGGCACATAGCGTATCAGTTATCGTCTCAGAAAATGAATTCCGTTAAAAATCCTGGACCAGACTGTTTGCGTTTGAATTCATGCTAATGCCCTTTGGAAAAGGATGAGCTCATTTCTTCTCCCTCAAGATACAGGTAAATAGCAGCAAAAGCTGGGCCTTTTAGTATGGAAACCTCTCTAAGAGAAGGAAAACATTGAATTCCAACTAACTTAACTCCGCTTGAAAAAATGACCTCGGGTCACATCCTGATCGAGGGATTGAGTGAATACAAACCTCTTGAGACTGTTCTAAGATTTTTTTTATACATTTTTATAGCAAAATCATTACCAATGTCTTTTTTAGGGTGTTGAGAATACAATTGCAATCGGAAAAATTGAAAATGTGTCGCCTCTACGAATGACAAGAGAAACACTTTGAAACAGCCATTCAACTTCTTGAAGCTCGTTCCTTAGGTCAGATGTCTTCGAGTTGGGAAAAATGTTCAAGAGCCAAGGAGACTTGATTTTCAACCGCAAAATTATTATTATGCTTATTTTCTGCAAATATTACAAAGTTTTTTTATTTTCATGTTTTTACAAATCATTTGTGTTAATAAAGGTTCCCATTCAAATGTATGGCACTGTGTCATTATACAGCGAAATATCTTGTCTTATGCAACTGAAATATATTGTCGTGAACCCATATCACAAACAGTGTTAGGTAAGTTTAACAGCTTCTATAAACGTATCCATAACCATATAATAACAGCAAATCTATTTATAACAGTATTTTTGACATGATTTATAAATGAAATTTGTTATACTTGTATGAGTATGTGAATATTTAACTATATTCTCTGGGTTAGAGTATGCGTCATTTTTATTTGAGAACCCATGCGCTTAGAAAAAGGTTTTTTTTAATGACCACCCTGATTTCTGCATCCAGTGTCACAAAATCCAGGTTTGCCTATTTTTTTTTTTTTTTTTTTTTTTTTTGCTTTTTTGCTGCATCCTTCATGAATACAAGAACAAAGCCGAAAATGAACTGATACCACACTTCAATCTTACCATATGCCCTATAGCCATAACCATTTCAGTTCCATTAGTTCGTTATACGATTGATTCGCTTTGTTTTATTTCATAAATCTTTTGTTTAGTTGGGGTTTTTTATTATAAAATAATGATACAATTTTTAAAAATAAAGGGAGGGAAATCATTTCTGATCCACCATCCCGACCGAAAAATCTAAAAATGTGTTATCGTTAAGAATGGCAAGAGGAAACTCACTGAAACTTCTTGTCGATCGATCCTAAGGTCAACAGGTGTTAAACCAGTTTGGCAGAGTAGGGAGGCTATTTTAGGGCCGAGGACACCAGACGCTTCAATCGCAATTGGTACAAAAAGGAAATCTGTCCGAAAGCGATCCTCAGTCAGTCTGGCGACGATGACTGGATCCGTTGCCGATTTTATCGTTATCCCCAAAGAAGGTATCACATCCCATATAAGAGACTTGCCAACTCGGAGTGGTAGAACCATCATGCCATCCGGTCTTTTGCTGTCCTCTCGAACCATTACCACAGGATAATATAATTTGAATTATATGATGAAATAACAACACCGGATTCATTGGAAAGTCGAGACAATCTACATAGTAAAAGTTCAAATTAGGAGACGTTCACGGTGTAATGGTTATCGTCGTAGGAAATGAAAACGGGTTCAAATCCTTGACGAGGCTGTTTGCATTTCACTTAGCGCGAAAACCCTTGGAAAATGTAAGATTCCAATTATTCTCCCTCCAGCTATGGGTAAATAGTAGGTTAGACTTTGCTCTTCTACTTTGGTATGGTCACTGGTATCAATTCAACTCTCAATTTGAACTGTTAAACGCTGCTTAAAAATTGACCTTGTGTCACATCCTGCTCGTGTGGAGAGGTAGTTAAATATATACATTGTTCAATCGTAGTATATCTCAAAATTTATAAGCCATACCAACAACCAAATAAATCCTGTTAATGACTGGGTCCCTTCAACTGATTTACAATTTCGGTAAAATGTTGACGCCGTTATCAACACGACTCACTTATCGTTGCAGTTATTGATGGAGGGAATGAAATATTATTAGACAAGGCTGTTTACGTGTCACTTCATGTTAATGTCCTTGGGAAAGGCATGAATCCATCTCTTCTCCTTCCACTTATGAGTAAATATATGGGTTTTATATTTAAACCTTATATATAAGGTTTGATGAAAAGATATTGAGATTTAAAATCATGAAAGATTTTAATGAAGATCTATGCACAACTAAGCAATAATTGAGAACCATGTAAGTATATATTGACGACTCTCTCTCACTCTCTCTCTCTCTCTCTCTCTATATATATATATATATATAAGTAAATAAGGAGAACAGACTAGGTTCTTCAGCCTTGGTGAGGCAACTAGTCTAAGAGAAGGAAAACACTGAATTCAAACCTGTTAAACTCCGCTTAAACATTGACCTTGTGTCATATCCTGCCTGAGCGGAGGGGTTGGTCAATATATATATATATATATATATATATATATATATATATATATATATATATACGTGATGCATTCAATAAGTTTCCACACTTTTTTGTACAGGCATTTAAAATTGTCGTAGACTCTTGAAAATTCACTATGTTATTGCTATACATCTTATGAGATGACTGAGCAATTTCTATTATTTCAGGTTCAAATAAACAGCTACAGCAGGAATTGGAATACACCCTACTAACGCCTGATTGTCACAGCTGGTGAATTTCAAATATGCAATTTGGATGTGAGAACACTTTAGAAGAACGATATGCAATAAAATTCTGTTTTAAACTTGGAATAAATGCCACAGAAACGTATGGAATGCTTCAGACTGTTTTCGACTATCTTGCATGAACCGAGCATCAGTTTTTGAGTGGCATAAGAGATTCAAGAAAGGCAGGGAGTCTTTGAGGGATGATGAGTGGTGTGGGAGGAGTAAGGATGTCAATACATCAGAGTTGATTGGCCAAAGGGTTAGGGTTAGGGTTACTATGTTGAGGTTTTAAGGGAATTCAGGAAGAGAATCTGTCGGAAGAGACCAGCACTCTTCAAATCGGGTCAGTGGCATTTCCACTAGGACAATGCACCAGTCCACAACTCCATCCTTGTCACAGACTATTTGACCAAGATGGGCATCAAGACAGTTCCTCAACTTCCCTATAGTCGAGACCTTGCTCCCTGTGACATTTGGTTATTCCCTAAGCTCAGAGGCTGTCGTTAGGAGACGATTCAGGAGATGAAAGAGGCTGTGACGAAGGTTACGCGCTTACACAAGAGGACTTCAATGGTGCCTTCCAGAAGTTGTTATAACGGTACAACAAATTCATTGCAACCGGAGGAGATTACTTCGAAGGGAAACTAGAGTTTCATGTGTGTGCTATCAATAAAAGTGCCCATACGAAAAAAGTTTGGAAACTTATTTAATGATCCTCGTATGTGCATTTATAAATAGAAAAAAATATGAAAAACAGATTCAGAGGATGTAATTTTTATATATGATAATGTGCCAACGTAACTTTTTTAATGAACTATATATATATATATATATATATATATATATATATAAAATCATTCGGTAATATGTGTGTATGTCCCTATGTGAGCGTTATCTGTATTAAAGCTTCTGTATACGAATGTTAGAAATCGACATGTGTACATAGACGAGAAAAAAAATTATTGTGAGTGTATGACTATCTTTATGAATGTTTGAGAATGTATATATATATATATATATATATATATATATATATATATATAAAGAGGGAGAGGGGGTATAAATCTCTCCTGATTTGATAACCCGTATATGTATGGCTACTTTTGTTTTTCCTTCATTTCACTTAAAGACATATTTGTTTTTTTGTTTTTTTCAGAAGTGGTTCAAAACTCTTATTATCTGTCCTGCTCGAACGACACTAAAGATTGCTGACCTCTCTCTCTCTCTCTCTCTCTCTCTCTCTCTCTCTCTCTCTCTCTCTCTCTCTCCATATTTTTTATTTCCAAATTTTTTACCATTTTTCTTTTCTTTTCTCTTTTTTATTCTCTCCTCCTCCTCCTTCTTCTCCGGCCTCTCCTTCTCCCGGCTCTTGACTTTCTTTTTGGTATTGCTTCTCGTTCAATTTTCTGCCTACAGATGCGCGTCTCTTGATGCCATCTGCAAGCAATTGAAGGTTAAGTTGTTATCAGATTGTATACCATTACAGCGTACGATCACTTTCCATAACATTAGTTGGCGTCCTTTTTAAGACCGGTGCCAGAACATGCAGACATTGGCAAACCCTACCTCGAGTCCCATAGACGCGTGTCGCACTCTTTGTAGTTAGTGTTATTAATATTTAAAGAAAAAGAGGAGAAAAAAATTGGGGTTTTTTTTTCACTGGGTAAACATACACCGACAATGATTGTTGATCGGTCTAGTATCAGTTGAACTTACTGGCCTCATTTTGAACGTCGATCTAAATAAGCTGATAAATGCTGTGTGCATGTGGGTGAGTACAAGTCAAGACATCTCAACGATAAAAAAAGACCTCAAAGATAATCAGGGTACCATAATGTTGTATCGTCGAGGGGAATGATACACAGAGAAGAATGAGTGCTTAATATATTTATTCAGCACCAGTGTCCGGTGCTAACGGATACATGCAAAAAACACAGTACAATAAATTACAAACAATTACTAAGAGAACTTACAAAAAATAGAGGAGGGTCAAAATGCTGTATTGTCAAACGAAGTAAGATCCGTCCGAATATTAATCAACCATCGAAGTCTTTAATCGTAGGCTATTTATGGCTATGAGCCAGTCCACTCTACAACTCATAGTTAAAGACGATGTCTCAACTAGAGAGTACTGGCGTAGAAAATGGGCATAGTAAAGTTCTTTCCGTTTCATTTCGCTTTATTGGGGTGCTTAGAGGTAGGAAAGATATTTTAGCTGAATCCTCTTGTCATCAAGAACCAATATTTGCACTAGTATTTCCATGATATACGAACACTGTATACAACGGAAGGAAAGATAAGATAAATACATTTGTACGTACAAGAACATTTAACCTTTTATATAAAAGTATAATTCATTTTCTTTCGAAGCTGAAGATATCCCGCAGATGCAGACAATCGAGATGATCTAACACTCAAGTCAAATCTCAGCATCATAGCATAGGTGAACTCAGATAAAACAGAGTTCATGTGTTTTAATCAAAATAGTTCAATCTCTACATGAAATGAGAAGCGTCTGAAATTAATTGACCAGTTCATTTACCTCGGTTGTTATATCTCTTCTACTGAAAATGATGTCAATGACCCATTGTGAAAGCATTGACAGCTTTATGAAAATATGGAAATCTGATCTCTCAGATAAAATAAAACAGGAATTCTTCCAGCCGGGGTCATGTTGGTGCCACTGTATAGTTGCACCACAAGGTCTTTAACGAAAAAGTTAGATGGGAACTACAAAAGAATACTATGAGCTATTTTAAACTAATCCTAGAAGCACCCTACGAAAAAAAGGAGTCATATGACGACTTGCCTCCGATCTTACAAATCGTCCAAGTAAGATGAAGACATGCTGGGTACTGCTGCTGAACCAGAGACGAACTCAGAAGTGACTTTCTTTTGTGGACTCCTACATATGAACACACCAACATTCATCTCTCTGTGCAGATGCTGGATGCCATCTAGAGGACTTACGAAGAGCGTTGGCCGACAGAGACGGATGATGAGTGAAAGTCAACTGAATCCGTGCTGCCCGGCACGCCTTGAAGATGATGATGATTCATAATAGACATATTAATAGTTTAAGAAGAAAGAATACAACTATGGGTTCTAACAGCTATCAATAGGCACATTGTTCTCTAAATCAGCAGTATGGAATGAAAATGAGAAAAAAACTTACTCGATATGGTCATAGACATGTTGGCTTTACTGTTCCATGGCATGGGTAAGAGATAACGTCACTGCTGTTCAAAGAACAGAGGTAAAAGGAATAGAAAATGAATATTTGAACTGTCATGTGACATCCCACGAGACACCCAACGGAGACGCCCATTCTCAATTGGAAATGGTTATTTATTGTCTCCCGACAACGCTTATATCCCTTTGAAAAAGTGGCACAGTCGGCTGGAGCGGTTGAATACACCGACTGCATCGCTGCAGAGGAGTAAGACTCACACAACGAGTGTCCTGGATATGACTCTAAACAATCTGATAGTGAAGCTCCAGTAATGCTGAAGCTTTGGGGAATGCGGAGTATGCCTTCATTGCCATCGCTCCCAGGTCTACTCTGTCCCGGGGTGATAGCACCTGAGTCCTATCTATGGGTCAAATAGAATTTTCTGAGATTTAAACTGTGTACTTTAACATTTAAACTAAGTGCAAACAAATGATTTATGCTAAACTGAATTGTTTGAAAAGAAACTGCATGTAAATAAATGACGATGTTTAATTGAATTGTTACTGATACATAGCAATACTTGGAAATATTTAACCTTGTTGACATGCTAAACTGAATTAGTTGAAAAAGAACTGTTTGATCAATTAATTGTATATAAACAAGTGACTGAAGTTTAATTGAATTGTTAGTGATACATAACAAATCTTGGAACTATTTAACTTTGTTGACTTTTGCTAAACTGAATTGTTAGAAATAGAACTGTTTCCACCACAAGTAGGATGCGATACAAGGTCAACATTTAAGCAGAGTACAACTAGTTTGCATTCAGAGTTTTCTTTCTCCTAGAGCGGTTATCATACCAATTTTCAAAAAACTAGTCTGCCCTACTATTTACCCATATCTAGCGGGAGGATTCATACTTTCTTAAGTTCATTGGCACCATGTGAAATGCAGATTCGTTAAGAATGGGAACTCGGGCCACCGCGTTCCTTTCCAGAGACGGTAACCGTCAGGTTATGAGTGCCTCTGAGTATATAGTAAATAGTTGGGTGAATTTGGTTCAGAGAAATCGGTCTTGGAGGAGGAAAACACAGAATTCAAACCCCCTACCAGAGTAACTTACTGTGATTGAGTGGCAAAGCCAGGACCTGAAATCCCGAAATACCTTAAAGGTTGAACACAACGTTGAGATTTCATCCCTTTTTCGCAATTTCATATAATTGCCAAACTGTATCAACTGTTGCTTTTCCCATGAATAAAATAGACGAAAAGTGGAAACCAGTAGGATGGGCATTGCAAATCATCTACAGAAACTAGTTCGGACAAGTGCCCAAAATCCAGGTTCAGAACCATGTAGTTGCGAAAGTCTTGATGTATTACAGAAAGAAATGTCTTATAGAAGTCTCTCATTAGACTTCTATATTTTGTAGAGGCCTTTTGATTGTTGTCCTTAAAATGAAATTGTCTACTCCACGTACTAACATCGATGTCAACATTCTTTAGAGCAATGGTTTTCAAACTCTGGTTCGGGGACCGCTGTTTCTAGTTTCACACCTGTAAAAATTCAGTTTAAACAGTAACCATTCTCCAAATTTTGGTTTAGCGTTGCTTCTGAGTATCGATTGTAATCTAAAAAAAACAGTTGAAATAAAGCTGTCTCTTGCAACAACATATATACGTGAAATAGTATTTTCAGAACTTAACAATATGATGACCAAAGACAGATTTATATTTGTGCAAAGTAAATTGCGTCTATCTTTGTCTAAAATCTCCCCAAGAATTGCTAATTTATACCAAACGAGGCAAGTACATCCTTCATTAGTCAGTGCAAATATTGGATATGATTTTTATTATTTTTGATGAATTTCATTTTCATTCAAATGGGGGAGTTCGATAAGATTTCATTTTTATTTATGGATATCAACGAAATATGTCAGGATCTGACATAAAAAGAAGTCCTAGTTACAAAAGTTTGAAAAATACTGTTTAACAGAATATATAACTTTGTTTGGTTTATAGCATATCGACCTTTATGTTTTATTTAATGCTAAAACCAAATTTGCAAAAGAACAGTAGGGATACTATTTAACCCAAAGCTGGAGGGATTGTGAGGTTCATACCATTTTTAAAGGTATAAGTCCGAAAATGAACATAAAAGGACGAACAGAATTTGAACTTGCTTACTTCGAAGCCACAGGCCAGTACTTTAGCCATTACGCTACAAAAACACATCCTCTTTGCGAAGTGAATAGATGTAAACCGAAACATACATTATATGTTGTAAAAGAAAAAAATTATTGAGACTTAAGCTTCCTTTTTTGATTTAAAATCTAAAAGAAGATGTGTGCACTGCTGAGTAACTTATCAAATTAAGAGATGTCTGCAGGTGAAGATTACTGTCAAGATGGGTGCTCAACTGAGAAACTTACATGATAAAAGAATAATGTCTAGACGTCTAGATTACTATCTAGACATGAGCACTGCTGCGCAATAAAGTGATCATGCCTTGACGTCTAGATTATTGTCTTGATGTGTGCTCAATTGAGCAACCTATCAAATAAAGAGATGATGTCTACAGGTGAAGATTACTGTCTAGATGGGTGCTCAGCTGAGCAAGTTAAATGAAGTGATCATGTCTGGACGTCCAGATTAATATCTTGATGTGCGTACAGCTAAGTAATTTATATAATGAAAGGATAATGGGAAAATGTTTAGATGAGTCAGTGCTAGTTTGAAAAAATGAAATCAGTCTCGATACTAATTCAATGAAGTTTTCTTGGTGAAACACAGGGTTTTGCAAGTAAAACACCCTCCATATTTATCAGACTTTGCTTCGAGTCACTTTTTCTTGTTTCCTAAAGTTAAAATTCATCTCAAGAGTAATAGATTGAAGGACAAGGAGGGCATTAAAAGAAAGACGACGACGCTGTTTCTCGCCATATCAAAAGAAATTGAAATTTGATTTTTAATTCCTGTCTGGGTACTTTTTAAACATGCTTCGCATACATATATAAATTCAAAATTATTTGTATTCAATGGGACCGTGTGAAAAAATCTGTAGGGAAACAACTACACAAAAAATGTAAATATGAATTTACAATGAACGCGATTCCCTAAACTCTTAGTATAAAATCCCTAGACGGGATGGCATGCCGTTAAAATCAACTAGTCAGTCTCTCTAATGCAAATAACTTTTAAACATATCCATTGGTTATTGTTTGTGTCGGATCAGAATGGATCTGGGAGTAAATAGCAATGAAGGGGTATAGTACGCTACTCAGACCGGTAGAACTGAAGTCTCACAAACAGATGCAATTTTGCTTCCTTGCCAGTAAACCCCTTTTTGATTGGGCGTTTTTAAAGGAGATACAGTTTGTATTCTAACCCTCGTCGACAGAACATAATTCATTTTACAAATTAAGAAAGTTTTTGCTGTTCATGTTGCATACGGTTCTGAATTCACCTGTGATTTTTTGTTTCGTATTTTGTGAATTCGCTTTTTATTTGCAGCTGTAATTTACCACAAAAAATGGATTTTTTGCTTCTTTTTTGTTTTATTTTGATTTTTTTTTCTTGTCAGGCAAATCAGTTTAATGCAGTTTAATGCTGGTGATAAAAGGCTGTCTTACGCTTTTCTCTGGCAATTCATGTGGAATGTTTGTTTTTTTTATCTTCCCCATACTTTGCAAACATCTTGCAGTTATTGTATGATTTTTCTAGGTTTTTCAACCAATTCCAATGTTGATTTAAAGGGGGTCATCACCTAAAACAGCTTGCAAATCATCACTTCTAAATCCTTGCGGTTTACCGCTATGTGGTTTGTCTTCGAAGTCGAATTCACTCTTCATGAACTTCACACATGTACAGCTTCTAAACGGACAAAAAACATGTCTACAAAGTATTGCGAGTGTGGGGGAGCCATCTATTTAGCCCGAGGAACAAATACAAATTGGACGGGCGACCACAAATTTATGACGAGTAAAAATAGTTTATGCTGCCAGAATTAACGGACAAAAATTAATTTACATCAAATTCACAGGGGAAACAAGTAATTTTAAGAAAAGCCACGATCCCATTTTGCCCCCTTAACGTTTTCATGTGCTTCATTTCTATCTTTGTTCTGTTCAGCTTGATATACAGTGTCACATGTATATCTGGTCCATCGTCATTTTCCTTTTCTTTTTGCTCTTTCGTACAAGATAAATAAGCTTTAATTTATGGATTGATTAATTTTTAATGGTGTTTTAACTTGAATAGGGTTATGTTATACCTAGAGGTTAGCGAATTGCCTTCATTAGACATTTATATTTATGTTTTTATGTTTTTATGTGGTTGTTTCTAAAGAGTTTTTTTGCACACAGTTATATAATATCAAATATTCTTTACTTGTAGAAATAATTTGTACACAGTTGCATGGATTCAAGTGTTCCTATCTAATACTAATAGTTATATGGTCTTAAGTAATTATTTCTGTTTGCTTGCACATACCCTTATAATGCTGAGGCTTAAGCAAAGAGGTATCAAGTACCATTTTTTAAAAGTCTTTGGCATGTCTCGACCTGGGATTGAACCCCGGTCTCCCGGACCATTGGCGAACACTCTACCCAATGGGCCAATAAATTTGCGTGCTGGCAATTTTCGCACACACCTAACAGACTTTTTTCAAACTCTAAGTCTTCATAACAAGCGCCAGAATATCTTTTGTTTAGAAGAAAATAAACTTTTTATTTAATTCTTTAAAATAAAAAGTTAATTTACTGTTATGGGTGGACTTAGTCAGCATTTAAGAAGTACAGTATGGTACATGGTCGCTTATATATGAACGATGGTTTAGTCCATAAAGGATTCAGACTAATATATTCATCATAGTGTTTGTTTTTTGTTTTGTTTTGCCTTGGTTTGGGGTTTTTTCTTTGTTTTGTTGTGGTGGTTTTTACCGTAACGTATCATTAAATTTTATTAGTAATCAAGCAAACTTTTCCCTCTAAGTCATCCAAAGCAATGTCCATTGAGTACTATAAGTAAAAGGTTAAAAATAACAAATTAATGTTTAGGATGTAAAAAGGAGTATTAAAGAAGGATAACAAAGCAGAAATCCTATCTAAGACATGGTAATGCTCTTATTAACCCCGGATTTAACACATCCAAGGTTGTGGCCGGGAGAAAAATATTCATTATATAGTTCGATCGAGAATGTAGATAGTCTAGAAAAGAAGATATTGGAATGGAACATTCGTCTGTTGTGAGGAATAATCAGAAAAAAGGAATGCTGGTTACTAGAGGCAGCATAACTTGTTCTCGAATAGATGGAAGCAATGACTGTTGCTTATCAAAACATCCTCTAAAAGAATAAGAAAAGATGTGACAAACTGTTGAAAGGCAAGCACAAAAACCTTTAATTTTATTTTAATAAATAAAAATGTTCGATACTACTTCACTCTTAAATAGCGAAATAATCGGTACTGGGTTTTTCAGCCAATTCTAATATTGATTTTGTGGGGTCATCACTTAAAACAGCTCGCAAGTCATCCAAATTGTTGTGGACAACCGAATGTAATTGTACTGAACTGTGGGATCTGCATTGGCGTTTCCTTTACTTCAATTAATGTTTGGATTGCTTTAAAACTTTTCCAGAAATACTCACTCTATGGTGCTCGATATTATTTCGCAACATTTCTAATATATTAATAGTCATTGTAAAATGCTTGACTTTATTTTCTTGTTTCTTCTTTCTTTATGTACATTAATTGCATTATAACTGTATGATGCTTTTTCTATGTTGAATAGATTTGTATGAGCCTTATATGAACTTGAAAGAGGAAAACACTGAATCCAAACTGTGGCAAACCATTCTTCTAGCTGATAAAAGAAGTCCCGACATCACTTCAATGTAAATAATCCGTCA
Source organism: Sepioteuthis lessoniana (assembly GCA_963585895.1). Lineage (NCBI taxonomy): Eukaryota > Metazoa > Mollusca > Cephalopoda > Myopsida > Loliginidae > Sepioteuthis > Sepioteuthis lessoniana. The sequence continues at coordinate 26,219,365 of OY757925.1, read as the reverse complement.
CGATTTCCTTGTATAGCGATCCCGAAAATAATATGGATGTCATCTGAGTTGGGACGATTGGAATCTTTTCTTTTTTTAATGCTAAATATCACCTATAACAAAGCCAGACGATCACATGAAGCAAAAGGTTACAAGTTGCCAAATGTAGAATAAATGAAGAGTAAAGATATAACAAAAGATAAGGACGACAAAGCAGAAATCGAAACTAAGAGTAATACTCTTATTAATTCAAGACTTTTGGAGAAAAACATACCAATTATTTAAATAAATTAATTTCGTTACTTTTACATATATTTCATGAAGCCAAAATGTCCAGCTATTAAAGAAAGATTTTTTGTCATATCTGTTATTACTTTATATACAGCTAAATAATGATCATGTCATGAGCAGGTTGCGACACAAGGTCAATGTTTAAACGGAAAAGACATGGTTTGATTTTTTTTTCTGGTTGTTTAACCAAGGCTAAAGAATCCATTCTGCTATATCATTTACCTATAGCACGATGGAGAACAGATGGATTCATGCCTTTCCCTAGAGCAATAGCACTAACTGAAAAAAGCAATTTCGTCCAGGTTCGAATAGGAGTCGACGATTCCATTTCCTAAGACAATAACAGTTGAACAAAGAGTAAATTAAGATATATGGTCAAGTAACATTTAAAATACAAAAATTAAAATAGAATATGAACCAATAAATTTATCTGCAGAAATTTTGTCCTGGCACGTAATGCCAACCTTTTTGTATTTGCAGTATTTATGCTACCTTCTACCTAGTCAGATTTGACTCAGGGTCTTTTTTAACGTGAGACCTTTTTGCATATGCGTTTCAATGTGTCTATATTTAAACATATTTGTGAACGCCCGAGTTTCTATTCTTTCCTGCGTTTGTTACCCATCTGCTCGTTTGACATTGGGTGCGCATGCGTGTTTGTACATATGCATTCAATATACGGTCGTATTTGTGACTACAAAGACATTTCAATGCATCATTTTCTGTCTCGCTTGCAAGAAAAGGGGAAAGAAAAAAAGGGTAAGAACGTAATTAAAAAAAAAAGGAAATTATTAAATGTGTACTTGCTGACCGCGGCCGGTAATTCTATACGAGTGCTTCCTATTGTTGCTTTTTAACCAAATGACAAACAAGCTACTTATTGGCAGCCATCATCAACAATCAGATTCGGTCTGACAAAAAAAAACGATGCTGCAGATAAAAAGCAACAATATTAAAAGATTTTACCTTTCGGATCAGTTAATTATCAAAAATATATTTCATCATTAAAAATTATGTGATATCGCCCTGCTTTTTATGCATATAACACTGTATTTTACTTTAATGTATCTTAATAAAAACACGGTGAAATATTCAATATTTATTTATTTCAATATAAAAAGGTTAAGAACTCACGTCTCCATGTTTCACGCTGCCGATCATCAGGTGAGGCTGTATCGATATCTATGAAGTCCGTTAATGCACTGTCACGTGGAACTCGATTAGAAAGTAAATATCAATCATAATAACAACTTTTAGCTACTAATTACGTTCTTTATTACTAAAATCCGAAAAAACTATATGATATTTTTCTTCCAAAAACAATTTAGAATTTCTTGAATCTTCGTTACAGCCTACGGTCTTTTAAAGATAGACTAATTAATCTCTGGTAGTTTCTTATACTTTTCTTCATATTCCCAGATGTACTTAGACATTCGTGAGCTATTAGTGTATCATTCGTTTCTGAAAGAAGTTTTTTTTTATATCATTGTATCTTTCCTTCCACTGTTATCTCCTGTGTCCGTTATTAACTTTTACTTTGGCATTTTTAAGTATTTATTTTCCAATTTCACTGATGGTCCAATTCACTATTTTCGTTTGTTATCTTTATAATTCCCTGGTTGTCCCTTTTTATTATTTCACACATATAATCCATACAGCTACAGATCGTTTTACACGATTTTTTTAATTAAATATATGATATAATTTATTAGTCAGTGGGAAATGCTTGTCAATCAAATTTTAAACAATTTTCTCACTTTTACACACACACATACACACACACACACACACACATATATATATATATATATATATATATATATATACATATATATATATATATATATATATATATAGGTATGTATATCCATCGAACGGGTAGGATGTGTGTGTAGGTGTATGTTTGTGTTTGTGTGCAATATATATATATATATATATATATATAAGTCTGTAATCTAATTCAGTTCGTAACTGAGTTTTAACCTGAAATTTTCACATTATAAAGTTCAATGTAATCGATTAATGGAGAAATGCTTGGTTACATGCACTTTGAAAAAGATTTCACTGAACATTTGTTATGTAAATTAAATATTTTTCATCATTAGAATATGAACCTATCGAATTACCTAAGTATACATTATCTAATATATATATATATATATATATATATATATATATATATATATATATATATATATATATATTACACTGATTTTCATGTAACTCTACGATGATTAGGGTTACACATGAAACTCAGAGTAACGAAAGGAGTAACGAAAGGAGTAACGGTGGGATGATAATTGTATCTCTTAAGCTTAAAACATGCTCTGCTATAAAAGCATCAAGGACATTTTATCTCTTTTCTTGTTTATGATATATATATATATATATATATATATATATATATATATATATATATATATATGTATACTTAAAGGATATATATGTGTGTGTATGTTTTCATGCGTGTGTCAATGATATATATTTATGTATATATACAAATGTAGATAGTAAATATATATATATATATATATATATATGTGTGTGTGTGTGTGTGTGTGTGTGTGTGTGTGTGTGTGTGTGAATGATAAACATGTGCACGTGTCTTTATATTCGTGAGATTACAACTCTCAACACACGCACCCCCCATATATATATATATATATATATATATATATATATATATATATGTATATATATATATATGTGTGTGTGTGTGTGTGTGTGTGTGTGTGTGTGTGTGTGTGTGTGTGTGTGTAATTATTTCTTTTATTGCTGGCCATTTTAGTATTAATACACGGATGCGTAGAGAAGACGTGTTTTATTTCTTCTAACAGTGTATATAAGATTTGTACTTTTCCCATGTTTTTTTTTTATTTTTGTTTATATACACGCTAATATAGACAAATCTGGGCGTTTATACATGTATCGGTGTGTATGCATGTATATAAAAAATGCTACATTAGCCCTCTGAAGAAGATATAACTGGAAAATTCTAAATCCTTCAAGCAGAGTTTGTAAACTAAGTGTGTCCAAAAACTATAGGCACAAAAGTTGTCTTTACCAAAAAAGAACGAAAAATGAATGAAACATGACTTTGCAGTAAAATAATTCATTTGATATTCAACCAACTTATTCCAGCGATTTTTGCAATGGCCAAAGCACCTTTGTAACGCCTTTTAGACATGGTACAAAGATGCAACGTTGTATCTTTTAACGTCCTTCACGAACTCTGATCTCTTAGAAATTCCTTGAGAATAATTTTAGATTAAAGAAACAAGGGAAAGTCGTAAAAAGTTAGGTCTAGTGAGAATGGATCTTGCTGTACTTGCCTAATCCTGTGTTTCACATAAATCTTCTGTTCAGAAAGATTCAAGACTGCTAATCAAAAAGTGTCAAGAATCGG